>JADRCD010194133.1:0-21485 GCA_019843815.1 Montemys delectorum | reverse complement strand
AGAGAGAGAGAGAGAGAGAGAGAGAGAGAGAGAGAGAGAGAGAGAGAGAGAGAGAGAGAGAGAAGAGAAAGAAGAGAAGAGAAGAGAAGAGAAGAGAAGAGAAGAGAAGAGAAGAGAAGAGAAGAGAAGAGAAGAGAAGAGAAGAGGAAGATAGTCAAAAGTCAAGGGTAGGGAAGAGATTTCCTCTCTTGGTGGGAGACACACCTTCAAACCATATAGAGGAAGAAAGGGTTCTGATAAGCAGTGTCTTTGCAGACCCACTATGACAGGGTTATCTGTTACTTTCCCCCTTTCTTTTTCTGCTCTCTTTCTGCTCTGCCATTTGGTTCTAATTACACAACTGCATGCATGGCCACAATGGGAACACAAGAAAATCTAAGGCGTGCTGTCTCCCCTCAAGGAGCTCGAAATAATACAATCACTGAAACAGGGTGTACATATACTGAAATTCTAATAACAAGAAAATACTAAACAAAATATTTCAGTAGCAGGGAAGATAATAATGGAAATTGTGTCCTAAGGCTATGAGCCATCCATTTAATTCATTGTGCACAGAGTAATTATTCCCCAGGCTCCGAGAAGAGAATAGAAGAGAAGGGGAAGGTCCATGGAAGAAGAGGGTCATGTAGTCACATAAGCCAGGCACATACAAAGCTCCTGAGTCAGGGAGCCACAGCTGTGCGCTCCTAGGGACACATGGCCAGGAATGATGACCTCTGCATATTCTTCAGTGCTAATTATAAGTTCATTGTGTCTGAAAGATTTCATGACATCTAGCATTACTCTTCTCTTCAGATAATGTTCATAAGCCATTTGCGGAATCCCCACCAGCAACATAACCTAGTATTAATAATGGAGGATTTCTTACTAACCTTATAAATTTTACTACACCTGGTTGGGGAGCAGGAAAACAAACAAAACTGTTTGCTGGGGTTGCTGAATGGCGGCTTGTAAACTTTGCCTTCTCTGTTTGGGAACTAGTGCTTTTGGTGTTGTTAAAGCAGCCACTTGTAAATTTCCGTCTCTGTTAGAACATAACAATGGAACGGAAGGTGCTGTTTAGAAGGAACATATAAATTTCAGTCTCCACCACAGGAAAATAAGCTCTGATTACACTACATAGTTCATACCCCTCAGGTGCTTCAGTGCAGATTTGTGCTTAATGAGTTGCTTTTGCAGTAGCAGAGAATGGAATTCACAAGTTGTTATTTAACTTTTTTAGAAGTGTATTTTTCTTCTGACTCTTTTGCCGCCCCCCTATCTCAAAACACAATATGAGCAATAGGGTTTATGAACATCACCACACGGTGCTTCCTGTAATGGTGATTAACACAATTTAAGCATTGTTCTTGGGGCCTTGTGGTGCCGCCCACAATAGCAGAGAGTGACACAGCTTTGGGCTATATATTTCAAACCACGGCTGTTTACATAGTTGGGGGTATGATGGGCTTTTTAAAAAAGTTGATAATACATAACATTACTAGTGTTTAATTTCTGTTTGTTATTTAAAAGAATGCTTGATTCATAGCACTTTCATAAGTGCAGCTATTGAAGGTCAGAGCCAGTGGGTCTGATAATTCTGCCATTTTTTCAAATAAGTTTTTAAAGAGTTATTCTGGATATGAAGCATAGGGACTTTGGAACAAAGTGCTCAGCTGTGTTCTATAGTCATAACATTATGAAGGAAGGGGAGTTTCCAACTTGATAAAGCTGTAAGGGTATCCTAACAAGGGGTACTCTAATAGGCACTATGAAATCCCACACCGAGGACTATTCTCAGAACAAAATCAGGTATAGAACAGCCTAGAAGGAATCAAAGACCTCTGTACATTCAAGGACAAAAGGACAAACACGTAAGTGCTTATAGTTTCTTACCTAACAGTTTTCACATAAGTAATATGCATATGAAAGATATGTATTACAGAGTACACTGGAAAATGTGTGTCCTGCTGCTGATGTGATCCAGTATATGGTGTTCAGTTCACACATATATAAGCACGTCTTATCCTTAAAATGTGTGACCACAAATAATAGAATCTGTCATCCATTTTTTTAACTCAGTAGCACAGGGATTATTATCAGTAGGCACATTCTTTGTGATAGCTTAATTGTACCACAGAGACTATAAAGTACAGATATCAAATAACTTATTCACTGAATCCCTTACAGCTTAGACACTTCCACTGTATTAAATCATGTGTTTGTAAATGCAATCCTATTATACACATTTGTTGTACATAGATTTTTGTGAATATACATGCTAATATTTCTAAGGCAAATGATAAGAAAACCCAATGGGGAGGTCAAAGCATATATGTATTTCAACATTTACAAGGAACTGAATTTTCAAATGACAACATAGAAATTAATGTTCTTTTTCATGCTGCCAACATACCCACTAAAGAACAAATCCCAAAATTATCACAGGTTTATCGTCCATTTTCTGATAAATGATACCTTCATTCTTTAGTAGGATGAGGGCAAAATTATTATTTGTTACTGAGCATAGGTATTAATAATAATTATAATTGACAGTTTGTATGATTGTTCCAAGTTCGAGGCCATTCCCTGACCCATTTCAAACTGTCTCCCCACTCTTCTATAACCCTAACTGGTCAGACATCTTTAATTTACGGATTTCTTTAGAATATGGATTATTTGCATTCTGCAGACATCTTCAAAAAGCCATTCGCAAGTGCATATTTCATGGCTGAATATTTTTACATAACATCAGCTGGAGCCCATCGTTCCAGCATTCTTGCCAAGTGTCACAACCTGCTCTATTATATCAATAAGCAGCTTCAATTAGTCATTTTCTCCCCACGGTGACAACAGCTATAATAGCACACAGCAGTCTGATGAAGTTTGTAATACAAAGTGGAGATGAGGGTATTAAAAAGAAGGCAATACAAAATTAGAATAGCACACAAAAATATCCTACCTCCTCAGTAGTCATTTGGAGAGCTGACAACATTTCAGATATTGGAGAGTAAATACAGAAATTCAATTGCTTTTGAAGAAGATGAATAAATAAATTTGTCATAGGAACACATTCTTGCCCCAGATAGAAGTCTGGTTTGTACAGACTAATTAGTCACTAAGTGTCATCTTAAAGGACTTCCCAAAAAAGAAGAAACTGAGACAAAGTGTAAGTCTTAAATAAAATAGTGAAATGCAAATAAATGTCATGATGAGTATTGCCTTGGGTGCGTTGTATGACAATAAAAGCATTAGAAAGCATGACACCAGTGACTCTCCCTCAAGACCTTGACCTTCTCGTGTGGTTGCCTAGGCCACAAAGCTTCACCCCAGGCTTACTTCCCTGATATATAGTCAGAGCCTCCTGATGCTTTACCTCTGTCCTTGTCTCTTTCAGTGCCTTCTACACACAACAACTAAAGTAAAAATTTTAAATTATGAATCAGATCACATCATTCCTTTTCCTTCAGGCTTTCAGATGTTTCTATCGCAGTTAAAATGGGCCTGCAAGGCCCTACATACTACTACCAAGTTGGCTATGCAGCTCACTGCTTCCTTTTCCTCCCCACTTTGACTTCTGTCAAAAAGACTGTCAACTCAGATCCTGCAGCTTTGCTGGTACTACTTGCCAGAGGACTCAATGCCATCTTCCTAGGCATCCCTTCTTCACTTCATCTGTCCCCAGATGTTACCTCTCTAGAGAAAGACTCATGAGCCACTCTGCATAAATGTATGCTGGTCTACATTGCCTATATCACTTAACTTTACCTAGCATATTGTTATTGTTATATAAAATATTAGTGGTTGTATATAATTGTCTAGTATGCATATTATATATGCTGTTTGTTATTAATGGAAATTACCTATATAGTATACAATGTATTTTTACATAATATGTATTGTGTACATCAGCTATCCATATCAAATTTCAGAATAAAATTTCTATGAAAACAAAAAACAAGGATATAAAATGAGATTACAAGCACATATATACATATATAAGTATCCATACACTGTTGTAAATAAGGTCTAATGAAAAAAATCACATTGACCTTATTTGGCTCAAATTCATTTGATTTAGCATGTAATGAGTTGTTATTAGACATGGTGTTCTAGAATAATGGATTACAATGCAATCTCAATGAGGAGATAGAAATGTAACACAATTTGGGAGATGAATGATTAAGATACATTAATGAAAAAAGTTTAAAACATTAACAGAGAGAAACAATGTCAGGAATCCTGAGATGGGACTAGCATACACCGAGAGAATAAAGAGCAGTTTCAAGGTTCAGTCCCAAACAAGACATTTACCCACTCTCATTTTTGATAACATTGCAGAAGAGGGATCCAGGGGGAAAAAATATAAGCACCAGAAGATGTGCAGAAAGGAACTGGCAGCCTCGTTTGTTACCTGCACTGGGAAATTGTCAGAACACGATCCAGGAATTGAGTCCTATGAGGTGAATTCTGTACACTTGCAGGAAAACTCCAAGAAAGCAAGACAAGAGTCTTGTCACCTCAGTTTCTCCAAAAACCACAGAATTCCTCTTGGATTACATTTTCATGCAACTCCCAGGTAGAGTGTATTAGAAGTAAGTTTACTTCAGCCGTTGCCATTCATATGTCTCTATGAAAAACATGGTTTTGGGTTTCTGTCTGTGTCTGGAGCTGATCCTGTGCCATAGAGCCCAGAACTGATCCTGGGCCATAGCTTTCCATATCCAAATTGCTCCCAGAGAGAACTGGTCTCCTAGGAGTGCTGATACACAAGTTTACAGGAGGGAAAAGCCACAGTCAAAGAGAGCAAGAACAGCTAACACCAGAGATAATCAGATGGCCAGAGGTAAGGACAAGAACATAAGCAGCAGAAACCAAGGCTACTTAGCATCAGCAGAACCCAGTTCTCCCACCACAGTGAGCCTTAGATACCCCAACACACTAGAAAAGCAAGACTCAGATTTAAAATCACATTTCATGATGACGATAGATGACTTTAAGAAGGACAAAAGTAACCCCCTTAAAGAAATACAGGAAGCCAGATACACTGAATCTAATAGAAAAGAAAATGTGAAAGAGCCTCGAACTCATTGGCACAGGGGGAAATTTCCTAAGCAGAACTCCAATGGCTCACAGTCTAAGAACAAAAATTGATAAATGGGACCTCATGAAACTGGAAAGCTTTTGTAAGGCAAAGGACATAGTCAATAAGACAAATCTACAAACTCCAATTGGGAAAAAAACTTCACTAATCCCACATCTGATAGAGAGCTAATATCTAAAATATATAAAGAACTCAAGAAGCTAATCAGTAAAAAAACCAAACAATCTAATCAAAAAATGGAGTATTGAACTAAACTGAGATTTTACAACTGAGAAATCTCAAAAGGCTGAGAAGCACCTAAAGAAATTTTCAAAGTCCCCAGTCATCACAGAAATGCAAATCAAAATGACCCTGAGATTCTACCTTACACCAATCAGAATGGCTAAGATCAAAACCTCAGGTGACAACACTTGTTGGAGAGGATGAGGAGAAAGAGGAACACTCCTTCATTGCTGGTGAGATTGCAAATTGGTACAACCACTCTGGAAATCAATCTGGAGATTCCTCAGAAAATTGGGAATAGATCTACCTGAAGACCCAACTATACTACTCTTGGGAATATACCCAAAAGATGCCCCACCATGCCACAGGGGCACATGTTCCACTATGTTCATAGAGGCCTTATTTGTGATAGCCAGAAGCTGGAAACAGAATGTCCCACAACAGAAGAATGGATACAGAAAATGTGGTTTATTTATACAATGGAATACTATTCAGCTATTAAGAACAAGGACATCCTGAATTTTTCAGGCAAATGGATGGAACTAGAAAATATCATCCCGAGTGAGGTAACTCAGACCCAAAAGGACATGCATGCATGCATGGTAAAAAGACAGAAAAAATTTACAAAAGTACAGAATACCCAAGATACAGTCCACAGAACTCAAAAAGCTCAACAAACTGAAGTGCTCAAGTAAGGATGCCTCAGTCATGCCCTCACCCACGGGTGTTCAGCAGGGACCTAGAGTAGGGGAGAGAGACTGAGACAGGACAAGAAACTCAAAGAATGAGAGCAAGACAGGTGTCTGATCAAGCTCTGAAAACTTTACTTCAGGGATGGCCATATAAGCATAAACAAGAGGAGGCTTCAAGGAGCGGGGAAGAGCCTGGGGGCTTTCCGAAGGCCAGGTGGCAATCTTCAGTCTCTGGAACCAGCAGTCACAATGTCCTCCACAACCACAAATATTCTTACTGTTAGACTACACATGTTCTCTCAGCGCTGTATGTATAAACTAGTAAATTTCCACAAGGCCATGGTTAAGACCATGGCTCCTGCCACAATCCCATTTGGGAGGGAGAAGAAAGCAATCACATGTGGGGAGGGAGGGAGGAACCTGGGAGGGAAAATGGATGGGAGAGGAGTGGAGGTGGGAGTGGGGAGAGAGGGGAACCTGATTTGGTATTGGGTGAGGGAAAAAGACTGAATAGCTGAGAGCCAGCAGAAAGAATGGAAACAGGCAATCTTGGGAGATAAGAGGTTAGGGGATACTCCAGAATGCACCCGAGACCTGAGAGATGAGAGATACTCAGGACTCAAAGGGAGGGACCTTAGATGAAATACCCAACAGTAGGGAGAGGGAACTTATAGAGCCCATCTCCAGCAGGAAGACAGGGCATCAAATGAGGGACAGGGGGCCATCCTACAGTCACAACATTGACCCATAATTGTTCCTGTCTGAAAGAATTACAGGAATGGAAATGGAGAGGGGCCTGAGGAAAAGAAGGTCCAGTGACAAGCCCAAAGTGAGATCCAGCTCAAGGAGAGGTCCCAAGGCCTGACACTATTACTGAGGCTATGGAGTGCTCACAAAATAGGACCTAGCATGACTGCACTCCAGAAGACCCAACAAGCAGCTGAAAGAGTCAGATGTAAATATTTACCCCAAACGAATGGACAGAAGCAGCTGACTCCTGCTATTGAATTAGGAAAGGCTAAAAGAAGTTGAAGAGAAGGGGAACACTGTAGAAGAACCAGCAGTCTCAATTAATCTGGACTCCTGAGATCTCTCAAACACTGAACCACCAAACAGGCAGCTGATATGAGGCCCCCAACACACATACAGTAGAGGACTGCTAGATCTGTGTTCATTCAGAGATGACGCACCTAACCCTCAAGAGACTGGAGGCCCCAGGGATTTTAGAGGTCATGTGAGGTGGGGGGTAGGGACATCCACATGGAGAAAAGGGGGTGAGGAGGAGGTACAGGATGTGGAACAATTGGTGGCTGGATGGGTAGGGGGAATAAAATATTAAATGTAAAAAGCAAATAAATACATTTAAAAAAATAAATAGTGGAGAATACAGGTAAATAGGTAGGAGCCCTTGAAGAATAAACACAAAAATTCCTTAAAGAATTACAGGAAAATGCAACCAAATAGGTGAAGGAATTGAAGAAAACCATTCATTGTCTAAAAATGGAAACAGAAACAATAAGGAAATCACAAAGGGAGACAACAGTGGAAATAGAAAACCTAAGAAAGAGATCAGGAGTCATAAATGCAAGCATCACCAACAGAATACAAGAAATAGAAGAGAGAACCTCAGGGGCAGAAGATATCATAGAAAATATTGACACAACAGTCAAAGAACATGCAAACTGCAAAAAGCTCCTAACCCAAAACATCCAGGAAATCCAGGATACAATGAGAAGACCAAATCTAATGATAATAGGTATAGAAGAGAGTGAACATTACCAATTTAAAGGGCCAGTAAATATCTTCAACAAAACTATAGAAGAAAATTTCTCTAACCTAAAGGAAGAGATGCCCATGGACATACAAGAAGCCTACAGAACTCCAAGTAGACTAGACCAGAAATATAGTCCTTCCACATAATAGTCACATAAAATTCATGTCACGTATAGTCAAAACACCAAATGCACAAAACCAAGAAAGAATTTTAAAAGCAGTAAGGGAAAAAGGCCAAGTAACATATAAAGGCAGACCTATCAGAATTACACCAGACTTCTCACCAGAGACTATGAAAGCCAGAAGATCCTGGGCAGATGTCATACAGACAGACCCTAAGATAACACAAATGCCATCCCAGACTACTATACCCAGCAAATCTCTCAATTACCATAGATGGAGAAAACAAGATATTCCATGACAAAGCCAAATTTACACAATATCTCTCCACAAATCCAGCCCTATAAAGGATAATAGATGGAAAACTCCAACAAAAGGAGGGAAACTACATCCTAGAAAAAGCAAGAAAGTAATCTTTCAGCAAACCCAAAGGAAGATAGCCACATAAACATAATTCTACTTCTAACACCAAAAATAACAGGAATCAAAAATCACTATTCCTTAATATCTCTTAACATCAATAGACTCAATTCTCCCAATAAAAAGATATAGACTAACAGCTTGGCTATGTAAACAGGACCTAGCATTTTGCTGCATACTGGAAACGCACCTCAGTGACAAGGACAGATGCTACCTCAGAGTAAAAAGCTAGTAAACAATTTTCTAAGCAAATGGTCCCAAAAACCAAGCTGGAGTAGCCATTCTATTATCAAATAAAATCAAATTTCAACCAAAATTTATCAAAAAGGATAAGGAAAGACACTTCATACTCATCAAAGGAAAAAAATCTACCAAGATGAACTCTTAATTCTGAACATCTATGCTCCAAATGCAAAGGCACCCAAAATCATAATAGAAACATAACTAAAGCTCAAAGCTCACATTACACCTCACACAATAATAGTGGGAGACTTCAATATCCTACTCTCATCAATGGACAGATCATGGAAACAGAAACTAAGCAGAAACACATTGAAACTAACAGAAGTTATGGACCAAATGGATTTAAAAGGTATCATACAACATTTCATTTTAAAACAAAAGAATATACCTTTTTCTCAGCACCTTATGGTACCTTTTCCAAAATTGACCATATAATTGGTCACAAAACAGGCCTCAACAGATACAAGGAGATAGAAATAATCCCATGTATTCCATTAGATCACCACGGACTAAGACGGAAAGTCGACATATACATGGAAGCTGAATAATGCCCCCACCTAATGATAACTTCGTCAAAGAACAAATAAAGAAAGAAGTTAAAGACTTTAGAATTTAATTAAAATGAAAGCACAACATGCCTAAACTTATGGGACACAATGAAAGCAGTGCTAAGAGGAAAATTCATGGCTCTGAATGCCTCCAAAGAGTAACTGGAGAGAGCATACATTAGCAGCTTGACAGTACACCTGAAAGCTCTAGAACAAAAAGAAGCAAATACACCCAAGAAGATTAGATGGTAGGAAATAATCAAACTCAGGGATGAAATTAACCAAATTGAAACAAATAGAACCATAGAAAGAATCAACAAAACCAGGAGCTTATTCTTTGAGAAAATCAACAGGATAGATAAACTCTTAGCCAGACTAACCAAAGGGCACAGAGACAGTATCCAAATTAACAAAATCAGAAAGGAACAGCAACAGAAACTGAGGAAATCAAAAAATCATCACATTCTACTACAAAAGACTATATTCAACAAAACTGGAAAATCTGGATGAAATGGACAATTTTCTAGACAGATACCAGGTATCAAAGTTAAATTAGGATCAGATAAACCATCTAAATAGTCCCATAACCCCTAAAGAAATAGAAGCAGTCATTAAAAGTCTCCTAACAAAAAAAAGCTCAGGACCAGATGGGTTTACTGGAGAATTCTATCAGACCTTCAAAGAAGATCTAACACCAATGCTCTTCAAACTATTCCACAAAATAGAAACAGAAAGAACACTATCTAAATTCATCTTATGAAGTCACAGTTATGCTGTATAATCTCCCTTGGAGATGGAACAGTTCCTGTCTAATCAGGAACTTGTCATAATTTCCTTTCATAGAGGACTTCATAAGAGATTATTTTCCACTTCTATCACGTTTAATGTTCCAAATAGATTTTAAAAACTAAAATAAAAAAAAAAAAGGAAAAGAAAAAACATGGTTTTGCCAGGTGTCACTTGTCCTTGTGGTTGAACACTTTGCTCACGTGATTCTTCTTAAACTCTCAGAGAATAAACTGCCTAACACTCTGAATAAAGATCACTATTGTAGTCCACCTCATTTTTAGGCCCTGCTCTTCCAGGTTTATGCTGCCAAGTAGAGCTGTAAACAGGAAATATGAGCGAGTGGAAAGTAAGGGAATTCAGGATGCATTATAAACATGCATACAATGGTCAAAGAACAAATGTAATTGTAAGGAGAGAGAAAGAAAAGAATGAAGAAGAGCTGGAAAGACAACCAAGAAGGAGAAAGGTGTGCCAGGTGAGAGCCCAGCTGATATCAAACCAGTTTATTACCAGTTATTGTCTTTATTGTCAGTGTTCCCTAAATTCCATGCACAGACCCTGGTGCCATTTGGTCCTCTGACAGATTGAACCAAAAAATATTTTTCTTTTTTCTTTTAATTCTTGTTTTCTCTTTCTAAAATTCATTGAGAAAGCACAAATTCAGCAGGATTTCAAAAACACTTTTGTAATACTTGATAATCTACATAGCATCATTTATTTTTGTGTGTCGGCAAAGTTTTCCTTTTCTGTTTACACTTAAATAATTTTTCATTTTACAAAATAATATATGACTTTCTCTACATAGAAATTATGTAAGTAAATTCTAGTAGGGTGTTTCCAAGCCAGGAACTTAGTCAGTCACAGGTCTAGTGGCTGGGACACCTTGCCCAGACACAGAAAACCCACTGTGAAAGTCCTTAGAGATGGCTCTAAGTCACATTTCTTGGAAACACACCCTTTGCCTAAGTAGTGTTATACTTCCTATTTTCAAGACCACATGAAATACCAGTCTTCAATTTCCTCATTCAATTCCGTTAGAAAACTTAAAGAAAAAAGTGACAGATGTAAATATTTGATATAAAATGGGAAGGGCAAAAGCACAGCCAGGTTTGAGGGGTTAGCTGTTGTACCTGTTTGATAAAAGGTGGTGAGCTGATTTAGCAGATGGGGGAGCAGCAAATGACACACAAAACACCCAGATGGAGCAACCTGTAGATTACCCCCAAAGATGTGGCCATGGTGAAGGGGAAAAGAGTATGAATGCAGTACCTGGAGACAAGATATCCAGAAGACAATCTCCACAGCACACGGCAGGGAGGTATAAATGGGAGACACATAGCCAACAAAAGTGGCCATGTTCAAATATTCAAGGAACTTGCTGGACATTAATCCACTACTTGTTAGTTAGTATCTATCTACCTCCTACAGACAATCAAGCTCATACAGACTAAGGTGAAACCCCAACTGCCATTTAAACGGTCTGTGTTTCTCTGGCATACTAAATTTGCCCTTGTCTATCAAGTAGGTGAAAGTAACATCATCCACTATAGAGTGGATATAGAGTTCAAATGGGGTCAACCCATTTAGCAGAGTGTTTGCCTCCAATAAACATTAGGTGTTTGGGCATGAGAAGAGAGCCTCATCAGGATCAAAAGAGTCAAGATAAATCTGTGGAAGAAAAACTTAAACTGGTAGGATATCTCCATTTATATTGTGCTAATACTTCATCTGACTTGGCAAAAAGGGAAAGCAGCCACATGCCACTCTATTTTATTGATGAACTGTCAAAGGCATACAAAGAGAAGCATTGTCTTGGCTGATCGTGACAATCACTGGTGACAACAGTACAGAGGTAAAGAGCTTCCTGGGAAAAAAATGATACCTCAGGCAATTGAGATAGATCAACATGAAACACAGAAATGATCTTAGGGAAGACAAAGAGAGTTCTAAGCTAGGTACCAAGCGGGTTAAGTTTCAGGACAAGGGTAGACTGCAGGGCCAAACAACCACAGCACTGGAGAGCAGAAGAGTAATCAGAGTATGGGGAGAGCTTTGGGCAGGGACACAGAGCATTTACCCACAGAATCTGGAATGTGAATGGTATTGATGACAAGGGCAAGAAGCTCCTGGAAGCTTTAAGTAGAAAAAGGCTAGGGAGCATGAGGCTTAATAGAGAACTACTGCTGAGGCTGGAGCTGGAGTGGAGGTGAAAGAGTGCTTGCCTAGCATGCACAAGGCCCTGGTTCCATCCACAGTACTTTATGAAACCACTGGCTGTGTTTGTGTAAACTGCAGAATTCAAGAGGTGGAAGCTACAGGTTCAGAAGTCTAGGGTTGTCTGTGGCTAAGTTTAAGACCAATCTGGCCTGCATTTGACAAAGGATAGCGGTAACTGTAGGGTACTTAGACAGTGAGTGAAAAAGAAAAGTAAGTTTTCAAGCATCTTGTTTATTATTTTGTTGTTGAAAGTATTTATGTGATGTCACACACAAGTTTTCTGGGGGAGAGTCATATAACCACATGTTCATTCAAAAATTTATTCAAGTCATTAAGCTATCTATTTAGCACCTAAATATATATTCAAATATACTGGATCTGATTTTTTTCTATCAAAAAGAGAAATATTATAGCAATGTTTTCCTCGTTGTATCTAATTCTATGCCAATTATCAAGAAGTGGGGGGGAGGAGGAGCAAAAGAACTGAAGAGTGGGCCTAAATTTAATCAAATATTTTTAATTAAAAGCTTTTCTGCTGAGAATAGATAGCCTTTGAAAGCTTGTGTAAACTAAATAAATTATATGTAAGAATATTAGTGACATTACAGTTTTTTTGAATGACATTATAACTTCTAAAATGTCAAATAATTTTGAATGTCAAGTGCCTCCTATCCCCTAAAAGAATAAATGACACATACCACAATGAATTGTCCAGTAGACTCCAGACCAGAACAGTCTATTTAACAGTAGAACATTTATTCCCTGCACTTTACAGTGATACCTCAACTGGTCAGAAATCCTTTCACTGTAGACCAGGCAAGCCATACATGTCCACGTGGGGCAGTTAGAGAAAGGGGGAAATGGGTTCCCAGGCAACACTAACTTTCAGCTCAGCCCCTGATCATGCCAGAACATTACAATGCAATAATGGTAATTTAATAATGCAGCTGGTCAGCCTCTGCCCACAGTAGAAAGCACAGGAAAATAAATGAGGCTTGCATGCCAAAAAGAGGCAAACTTCTCCAGGCAGTGCCTGCAGGGGAGAGATACCTGCTAATAACACAAGGCTTGTATCTCCATTCATTATGCAGGAAGCCAGCCTCAAAAGGAATTCTACAGAGGTGAAGTTCCAAAAGTGGAAATAAATAAAGAAGCTCACCTGCCATGGCCCTGTCTCTGAGAATGGCTTGGAAGGACTATCCACAGATAATCCAGTGGGATGCAGTAAAGGTTCCTCAGATGTCAAGGGAGGTAATTATTCCTGACTTGCAGGGGCACATTTGCTGGATAAATTGGCCTCCTCAACTCATCCTTCCATTGGGCATCTGATACAGAAAGTGTTTAAAGCACATAGCATTCTCTCCGGTTTTTATCATAACAGATAGAGAAAAATATGCTCCAAGTGCTTGACAAAGCAGTCTGGTATTAGATGGGGACCCATTATCTTTGACCTTTGTGTCTTCGGACTCATAGAAAATCCTCCAAAACTACTATAGGTAAAGTGATACAGGGTCTTGGAGATGCCTGCTTCCACGAGAAAGCCATTGTTTCCGCATTATAAAAAATTACATGAGTTGAGGTTAGTGATTGCTTTTTTCTTTTTCTTTTTAAGTTTAAACTGGCCTGTTATTTGCTCAAAGGCTTAACCTATAAATGCTAGAAGCTTCTGCTTATCTGGTCATGTTATTAATGTGTTACTCATCAGCCATTTCTGTTTCTTCCCAGACTCTCCTCTTTAATTACTAAGACAACTTTAACATTTCTCCATCTTGCATTCTTTAGAGAACAATTCTGACAGGTGACTGCCACCAGCTATCACTTTTAAAGCCAGCAATGAAATGCCAGAGGAAGGACAGTTAATTAAAATTGTGGACTCCATTTTGCATCCTTTCATAGTCAATAAATACACAATTGAAGATGCTTCTCTGCACATGATACAGAAGGTATAAGGCACACTCTTGAATGTCTGGCTGTTAAAAATTAGAACCTATCAGTGTAACCGAGTGCTTTGTAAACTTCTTGCTTCATTGATTGCAAAACTAATTTAGCACAGAATTTGATATTGAGATCGATTGAGAAGGTGTTTTCAAGTAGTAAAGTATCTGCTATGCCAACACGGGGACTTGGGTTTGATAGCCAGAACCTATATAAAAAGTCAGCCATGGTAGTAAGGACTTGCAATCTCAGTACCAGGGAAGTAAAAATAGGTGGATTCATGAGGCTTATTGTCATCTAAGCCTACCTTACTAATGAGCCCCTGGCTATGGAAAAACCATTTCTTAAGAAACAAAATGGATGGGCCTGAGGAGTGACACCTAAGGTTGAAGTCTATCTTACACAAACGAGCATAAAAGATGTGTCCTCAAACACTTGAACATATATGTACACACACACACACACACACACACAAACACACACACACATACAGTGTTTTTTTCTAGAACTAAATCAAGGAACACGTCTGCAATCTACAGGTAACTCCTGGGAATAAATCCCCTTGACTATTCTGTACAGGCTTGCCTAAGTTCTTATTTAACTACAACAATATTTCAGAAAATAATGGTAGAAGACAGTAGTTAAGAGCTCAGACACGGGAGGCAAATGTTGCTCCTTTCCACCCTGTATGTGCAATGCAAGGAACACAACATTCAAGGCCATTCATACATTCTGGAGCCACTGTGTCCTCATGGGAAGAAGTGGCCATGCCTGTAGGGCTGGTGAGAAGACACTTAACCTGTAGACACTTAAATGGTACCTGGAACTTTAGGATGAGGAATACAAGGTGGTTATCGTAGTTGATACTTTATTAGTCTGATAATTATATCCCCTAGAAGAGTCTGGCAATGTAAGATCATTCATACATTTGATATACAGTAGTCTGCCCATGGGAGACATGTTTCAAAATGCTAGTGGATACCTAAAACTTAAGACAGCTTATATACACCACTATGATTTCTTCTAGATTCCTTTCTCATTCACCATCCATTTTATGGCTTTTCCTTGGCATATGTGACAGCATCAGCCTCCCTTACGCTTTCTGTCTGATGTAAATGAAATGAAAGGTTATTTGGACAAGATACTGAAGGAACTCACCAGTGGATCTGAAAATGAAGGTAGCTCCTAAGTGATTCAACAGGAAGGTAGCCTATAAAATATGGATACGCTGCACAAACTGGCTATTTGTATCCTACATGAATGTAGTGATTTCTGCATATCACTTAGAACAATGTGCACTTTAAAACCTACAAAGTACCTGTTTCTGGAATCTCAGATTTAACATTCTTAGACAATCGGTGGCTGAAGGTATGTGAAACCATTGGTAAGTTTAGGATGATACCATTCATTTACATGTTAGGTTACTTATTATCCTGCATAGTAAGTAACAGAGGGGATTTCAGAGTTCCTTAATTCTGAAATTAACTATTTTATTTTTAGTATAGACCTGTAAGGGGGGAAATAAAAGGAAAATGAAGGTCTAAAATTTTTCTAAAGCTGCAAGCTCTTTCAGCTTTGCTTATAAATGAACTGAATGTGAATCCACCTGTACTTTGTAGGGAGTACTTGTGAAAGTTCCTGACTTATATTGAAGTATTTGCTTGGGGGCTTAAGGATTGTTTTTCTAGGTTTATCCCAGAATAAAGCCAGCAACCTGGTCATTATATTAAACTCTTCTCAATTCCAGCATTGAAAACAAAACAAAAACGAAAAACATATAGAACTCACATTGAAAGTGGCATTTAGTCCCTGAGAGCTCTGGCAGGGGGGAGGGGGAGTCTGGTTGGGTTGATATTGTTGTTCTTCCAATGGGTTACAATCCCCTTCTGCTCCTTCCATCCTTCCCCTAACTCATCCATTGGGAGGAGAGTTGGCTGTGAGCATCAGCATCTGTATTGGTTAGGCTCTGGCAGAGCCTCTCAGGGGATAGCTATACCAGCGTCCTGTCAGCAAGTGCTTCTTGGCAACAAGAACTAAACCACCGACCACAAAGTATGCATGTAGGGACCCATGGCTCTAGCTGCATGTGTAAGAAACGTATATGTCCTTAACTATCATCAATGGGAGGGGAGGTCTTTGAGCTTGTGGAGACTCAATGCTCTAGCATAGGGGAATGCTAGGGTGGTGAGGTTGTAGTGGGAAGATGGGTCTGGGAGCACCCTCACAGAGGCAAGGGGAGGGGTTATGGGTAAGGGATTTGCAGAGGGCAAACCAGGAAGGGGGACAACATTTGGAATGTAAATAAATAAAATAATCAATTAAAAAAAGAAAGTGGCATTTAAATTTATCAGTAGGTGTCAAAAATAATAAAAAGATACTTAAGTGACCATTTCTGAGCATAGCCAGCAGCATGTGGCCTAATTACCCAACTATGTGAAAAATCATATGGATTTTTTTTCACCCCTGTATAAGAGTTTGATATGCATAATTTGAAGCACAAATGGTCGCCTCACTGCAGTGTGCAGAACCGTTCAAGATGAAATGTAAGAGTTCACGGCTCTTCTGCTTTCCTTTCTGATTCACTTAAGAAGCAGTAAGTGGGCAGTGTGGTACAAAGTTGATATCGGTCCGCTGGTAAGCCTCTGATGAAAACAAGTGA
This sequence comes from Montemys delectorum, assembly GCA_019843815.1. Classification (NCBI taxonomy): domain Eukaryota; kingdom Metazoa; phylum Chordata; class Mammalia; order Rodentia; family Muridae; genus Montemys; species Montemys delectorum. The sequence continues at coordinate 4,784 of JADRCD010194133.1, read as the reverse complement.
GAACGTACCACTGTGCTAAGTGTTCCTCTCTGTTGCCTTCTATCCCACACTCTGAAGGCGGCATCATTACGCATACTCCACACAAGTCCACAAAACAAAGCTGGACAGGATAAGTGCCTTAGACCACAGAGTGATATCAGAGCTGGTACGTGATATTACTCTCCACTCCGCTCTTCATGTTACTTTTATGTTTTTCTCTAGAGAAATTTCCCTTTGCTGTTGAGATAAGACATTCACCCAGGCTGGCCTTGAACTCACTGGCTTAACTCATCTTTCTACCTCAATTACATGCAATTTCACATCATTTCCCGAACTCCACTTACATGCCTTCTGAGCTACAATATAGTGGGAAGATCAGAGGGTAGATTTTGGGGTATTTACTTCCTATACTCAAGCCTCAATCCATGGCACAGTTGTAGTTTTGGGAAATATTTATTTATTTATTTATTTATTTATTTATTTATTTATGTTTTTTGAGACAGGGTTTCTCTGTATAGCCCTGGCTGTCCTGGAACTCTGTAGACCAGGCTGGCCTCGAACTCAGAAATCTACCTGCCTCTGCCTTCCAAGTGCTGGGATTAAAGAAAGACATGCGCCACCACTGCCTGGCACGTTTATTTTAGTTTTTTATGAACAAGTGTAGTTCCTGATGGAGGCCCTTCTTCCCCATTCCTCAAGAGGACTCTTGCAGGGAGGAAGAGCCATTCAGATTTTCCAGTCTGTTAATATGTCATTCATTAAACGGTCCCATTGTCCCTCAGTCTGGGTATGTAACCTATTTCTGCTAGAGAAAAGAAAGCAGACCTTAATAGTTAGTGCCACCTCCTTTGTACTTACCCCTTAAACACCCACCCACCCACAAGTACCTACCCCACCATGACCATGTAGCTACATTACCATGTAGCCAATCTACCTCTGAGAAAGTTCAGACCTCAGAGAATTAGCCTGCAGAGACAAATTCTAAGACCATAATTAAGGATAAACCCAAATCTGTTTTTAACAAATATGTTCAAGAGTGGTTTGTACAGTAGCTACCACTCATCCAAGCTATGGACTTCTGTGGCTTCAGGCATTTGTTGTCAACCATCCACCAACAATATTAAATACGAAGTTCTAGAAGTCAATAAGTTTTAAATTATGTGCTGTTATGAACATCCTGAACACACATAATAGCATCACACTCAATGCCACCTGAGATACAAAAGTATTGTATAGTGTAGATACACTACTTACTGCTGGGTTCCAAGGCTTGGGCTATCTGTTCCATTTCTGCTTTTTACAGAGACAAAGAATCATATCAGATCATCACAAGGATGAATTAGTACAGTAAAATCTTCAGGCGGAGACTGTGTTTACAGAACATTTATTATAGTATATTATTTTTATCATTGTATTTATTTATTGTTGTCAATCTCTCACTATGCCTAATTTACAAATTAAACTTATTGGATATATATAATAGATATAGTAGATACAGGACTTGGCAATGTCTTTGGTTTTAAGTATCACTATGGGGTTTCAGGCTGCATACCCTACAGATAGGGAAAAATTGTGATTATTTTTTTCAATAATAATAACAAGTTCTTAATGTAGGAAATTAATCAATGAAGGTATATCAATATAAATAAATATTATTTATTTAAAAACCACATGTAGTTCATGATTTAAATATTCATATTTCATCTTAGCCAAAAGGAAAGAAATGATTGTATATTTACAATGCTATTAACTAAAAGTATTGATTTATAGGTACAATAATCCATTTTTAGAAATTTGATATGTGCAAATGAAAAATAAAATAATTTTCATAGAAATATAGCACAAGACACAGAATTATCAAACGTATACCATTGACACCAAAAATTTAAGAGAATAATAAAATTTCTAGTGCTCAAAACATAAAAAATAACATTTCAATGTATAATTAACATAAATTAATGCTACATATTGTACTGGCTAGTTTTGTGTGTCAACTTGACACAGGTTGGAGTTGTCACAGAGAAGGGAGCTTCAGTTGGGGAAATGCCTCCATGAGATCCAGCTGTGGGGCATTTTCACAATTAGTGATCAAGAAGGGAGGACCCCTTGTAGGTGGTGTCATCTCTGGGCTGGTAGTCTTGGGTTCTATAAGAAAGCAAGCTGAGCAAGCCAGGGGAAGCAAGCCAGTAAGGAACATCCCTCCATGGCCTCTGTATCAGCTCCTGCTTCCTGACCTGCTTGAGTTCCAGTCCTGACTTCCTCTGGTGATCAACAGCAATGTGGAAGTAAGCCAAATAAACCCTTTCCTCCCCAACTTGCTTCTTGGTCACTGTTTTGTGCAGGAATAGAAATCCTTATTTTCTCTAATAAGTCTTAGACATCTGATATGTGCTTTGCTATACAGCACATGCCAGTTCAATCCTCAATCGCCACATCTGGCCAGCCGCTGAAGGACTGGACATCTTTGGCATACTTCAGACACGTGGAGTTGGGGAGGGGAGTGGAGGGTGGGGGAGGGAAGTGGGCAGGTGGGGAAGGGCAATGGGGGTGGGGGTGGGGGAGGGGAATGGAGGGTGGGGAGTGAAGAGTAAGCACCACCATGCTTTTCCTTCTCTTTGCTTTCTGACAATTACTACAGATACTTTCATTACTGAATACACTACTCTGTAATAAGAACAGGTTTTACAAATCAATAGCCACTTTGTTCCATCTCTGAAATACTCTCATTTCCTTTGCAATGCAGAGAATGAATTGCCTTCCTTTGACGTTCCCTTTGGATGGATACCTATTCTTGGCTTGGGGGGGTGGGGGGGTGGGGTTTGAGTAAGAATCAACTGCGCATGTGCAGTGTAACTACAACAGCGGTGACTGCTCTCCAGTGGTGCAGTCTCAAATCCAACAGGTCGAGCAGCACTGTGATAGCAGCTGATAGGCTTCTGGAAGGACATGGAATGGGGCCAGAAACTGCTTAATTTGAGGTTAATTAAATAGTGATGACAAGCCTTAATCTCCAACTTGTCATGAGATTGTAAACACTGAGTGCAGCTGCAGCAATCTGCAATAAGCCTGTGGAGAGAGATCTTGGCCAGAATGAAATGAGTATGAAGCTGGGAGTGACATCTGAGAAATTCAAGCCTCTCTGTTCCTGGAGATTTAAAGGGGAGCTATTGAAGGAGGGAACCATTGAAGTTGCTTTCTATGCAGTGCTACCACAAAAGAAAAATTCTATATCTTATTCCAGGAGGCTGGAAGAAACAAGGCTGGAGATGTAAAATTGTCAAACGGACAACTTGGAAAACCCTACAATAGCCTCTGTTAGCCACCATGGTTATATACAAAGAACAGGGAGTCCAGTGCATGCGCTAAGGTTCTAGACACGTGGACAGACACCATGAGCAGAGATCACTAGAGAGAGCAGCGTAGATGCTGCTATGTGTGAGGAGCCATGAGGAGTTGAGCACTTCACGTACAATTTGCTAGTTCTCAAAATACTTTACACAGTGGGTAATTAGTCTTTTCATTTTAAAGACGAGAGGAATTCAAGTAAGACACACGAGTCATGAAGAGGATATATATATATATACATATATATATATATACATATATATATATTGCTAATTGTTCTAATTTTAGTTCTGTCAGATTTTTCGTGTGTGTGTGTGTGTGTGTGTGTGTGTGTGTGTGTGTGTGTGGTGGATAATAATTGCATAAAAAATAGAGGAAAAAGTGTAAAATCCCGTGTGCAGATCTGATACTTTAGAGTGGCAGTTTTAACAGCAGGAATGTTCATCCAGAGGGAGAGACTTTGGATCTGGTTAATCCAGAAGCGTCACTTTTAAAAATGCTATTGTTAGTTCTTTTATAATTTCATACAATGTGCTCAAACACGGACTGCCCGGCCCCCTCTGTTCATCCACTTTGTGTGAAGCCTGCCCTGGATTATCCATAAGATACCAGCTATATCACAGTATGATGTTTTTCATTTGCAAGTTCTTTTCAGTTATGTTTTAAATAAATAAATAAATAAATAAATAAATAGGCTGGATCAGCGAACACCTCTGCCCCCGGCCTGCTAGGGAAGGACTTCCCCCCAAGGCCGGCTTCAGCCCAAGGACTCAGGTGAGATCCGCCATTTTGTCTCTGGGGTCTTGCTAGGGCAGGACCAGCCGGGGGACATAGACCTCAGGAAGTGCAGGGGAGTCACAGGGCTGCAGAGACAGGAGTCTCTCAGCTTCCGAGGGACAGAGCTGACTCAGCGATCACCTCTGCCCCCTCCCTTCGAGAAGAAGGCCTGCATCCTGAGCAGGCTTTAGCCCCAGGAATCAGCCCGGAGGCATACGCCTCAGGAAGTGCAGGGGAGCCACAGGACTGCAGGGACTGGAGTCTCTCAGCTTCTGAGGGACAGGGCTGGATCAGTGAACACCTCTGCCCCCTGCCTGCTAGGGGAGGACTTCCCCCCAAGGCCAGCTTCAGCACAGGGCTTCCCTCCAGGACAAGCTTCAGACCAAGTACTCAGGTGGGAACAGCTGAGAGGCACAGGCCTCAGGAGTAGAAGGGGAGTTGCAGGGCAGCAAGGAAAGATCAAGCTCTAAGACACCAAGAACTTCTAACACCAGAGATCAAGAGATGGCGAAAGGCAAACGCAAGAATCCTACCAACAGAAACCAAGACTGCTTGGCTTAACCAGAACCTAGTACTCCCAGGTCAGCAAGCCCTGGATATTCCAAAACACCAGAAAAGCAAGATTTGGATCTAAAGACATATCTCACAATGCTGATAGAGGAACTTAAGAAGGACATGAATAA
>JADRCD010194130.1:8051-28533 GCA_019843815.1 Montemys delectorum | reverse complement strand
TCCTCCTCCTCCTCCTCCTCCTCCTCCTCCTCCTCCTCCTCCTCCTCTTCTTCTTCTTCTTCTTCTTCTTCTTCTTCTTCTTCTTCTTCTTCTTCTTCTTCTTCTTCTTGAGACAGGGTTTCTCTGTATAGCCTTGGCTGTCCTAGAACTTACTCTGTAGATCAGGTTGGCCTTGAACTCAGAAATCTGCCTGCTTTTGACTCCCAAGTGCTGGGATTAAAGGCATGTGTCACTGCAGCCCAGCTGACCTTGAACTTCTGATTCTCCTGCCTCTACCTCCTGAGTGCTAAGATTAAAAGCATGCAACACCACACTTGGTTTATACTATGCTGGGGAACTGAACCTGTGGCTCATGCCTGCTTGGTAAATGTTCTACCAACTGAGCTGCATTCTCAGCCACCAAATAAAGATTTCTAAGTAGCTGTTATGTGCTATGCATTGTGTTGTCAAATTGTAAGGCAAGGTCTCTCTCCCAGAGCAATTATCTATGTCATCTTTAATAAAGCCAGTGGTTCCTGAGGTGTAGTCATGGCATGTGATATAATAAGGACAATTCCATTCTTTCTGTCTTCCTATAAATTATTCAGTGTGAGGACCTTAAACATTCTATTTCCCCTGACAGGAACTTCATCAAGTACTGGAAGAAGGAAAAAGGAAGACATTCAAATTAATAATAGTAAAACTTCAATTCTTCAACATCAGTGTAGAAATTGGTACTAGGCAATTATTAAGTAATGACTATTCAATTTTTGAGGACTTATACTGTGCTTGGCATTGATCAATAATTTTTCATATATTATATTTTATTATTATTCATATGACCCTATTAAACTTGTATGATGCCTGGATCCTTGGAGCAAGAAAGAAAGATGGAGAGGAGAGAAGGGGAAGGAGGGAAAGAGAAAGGGAGGGAAAGAGAGAGAGAGAGAGAGAGAGAGAGAGAGAGAGAGAGAGAATGAACACAGAGTGAGTTTGTCAATTGTCTCATCTTATTTAATCTAATTGGGGTACTAGGATTAAAGAGAGTTTTATTTGGCTCCAAGGTCATAACCCTACCTTGTATGAAATTAATTAAGTTTTCATAAAAAAATTCTTAGAACTCACCTTCACCATCCTCTTCTCTATGTCTTTCCAATTAAAAGCAAAAGCATAAATCTTATAGCTTCTGAAACATTTTTTATTTACACATACAAAAATCATTTTTCACGGATTTTTTTTATCATCTTCTAGCAGATAAGCAAGGAGTTTATAACAAAAGCATGTCAAATTTCTAGAGTAGAAAGACTGTGTCCAATAGAATAAATACTGAGGCAATCCTGGCCAAGTCAGGTGACATTCAGATCTCAGGGACAGTCACTGCTCCTCACTGGATAGCATTGACTCAGGTACTTCCCTCACAGGGCCACATAACCAAACAAAGTCAGATTAGGAGAGGCATTATCCTTTCGTAGGATGTGACTGAATTAAAGGTGAGGTGACTTAGAAGACCTTACTTCATCCCATCTCTAAAGAGATGTGATTTGTTTCCTTTGAACCATATTTAGTGATTCCCAATCTTAATAAAAGATGTTGGGCTTTACAATGGTCGGGCAAACTACAGATGGCAAATCTATAGTATTCTCTCCTATCAAATACACTGGCAAACTCTAAACATGGACATACACACAGTGATCACTCGGACATAATTTTCTTCTTAAGAACCTCTTGCTTCCATGTGACCCAGCCCAGTTAGTGGAAGGTGAGAGAGCCTGTGGGTCAGAGGTGAGTAATCGCAGTTGAGGCTTCCTCTCAGCCTTTAGGCAATCTAGCAGGATCTTTGCAGACTATGAATCCAAGATCTGAAGAACTGCCTAACAGAATCACAGGCTATTAAATAAATGGCTGCTGTTTTCAATCACTAATCTGAGAGAGGTTACTTATGCAAGGTAGACAACGGGTGCAGAAGTAAGGAGATACCCACTTAGGACTTTTTTTTTTTTTACCCAAACACAAAAGAGAGCAATGCAAGTTTGAAATACTCTTGGCCATGGGAAGTGACCAAGTCCAGAAGAGTGGTGTGGCACACTCATTGCAGTTGGTCTGGATTCATAACAGATGTAACTTTCTCACGAGTCGGGTTTTAATGGTTTTAAGTGCAAATGGTGATTTGTAACTGGGGGACAATGACCTCCCAAGGCCTCGTAATCTTTGCAGTATATGAACAGTGGTTAGGTACAGTACATGCAATGGAGGAGAGCTCTGGAGGGAAGAAAGATTTGTGAAGGCTGGATGTTTAAAGTAAAATAAAGGGAATTGGGGCAATGTAAGAAAGTACCAGGCTGCCGGAGACCGCATAAAGCAGGGACCGAGTAGCTTGTCTTCTTTCTCTGCCAGCCGTCCTTGGCAGATAAAGGATCCTGGACTCTGTCTAACCCTTTTTTTCCCCTTCCTTACCAAGTAGAACACACCATGAACACTATTAAATATAATTTTAAAATTGTATCATATTGGTTTCTTTTTGTGCAGCAAGCAACTAAATGTGCCTTTGAAGAAAATAATTGAGATATACAGAAGAAAAAAGAAGAAGAAAAAAAAAAATCTCCATGAGCAGAAAAGTACTTCTCCTAAATACGTGCTAAATTCTGTGATCTGGGTAATGGCTAAGTTTGCGCTTATTCTGTGCAAATTTCAGGGGTGGCACGGGTTATTTTTTAAAAAGTAAGGTACCTGAGAGGGAAGAAGATGCTTTTGTCCATCCCTGTGTAAATCAGTGCTATAGCTGAGGAGTAAAACTTACCAATGTCACCTGTTTTCACAGCCCCTCACTCTGAAACCCAGGAAAATGCTAGCCCCAAGCAGCGCCTCTCAAATACCTACCAAGTGAGGGCTTATTTAAATTTTGTGACGGCCCAGTGTATGCACATGTGTAATCTTCACAGTGATACATGGGGCAGTTCAGATAATTCTTAGAACATGAAGAACCATCTCTGGTCCTGGAGGAAAACTGGAAACACTGTGACTGGTGAGAGGTGAGGGGTGAGGGTGGGGTTGTGGGGCGGGGGGTGGGGGTGGAAGAAGTGTCAGAGGAACATGAAGCCCAGGCAATGATAATTTCTCTCTAGCATCCCTTAGCCAGTACTTCCTTCCCTCCTGTGCTCCTCCGTATGGCTAATGGGCAAGGATGTTACTTCCCACCAGGATAGCAGAGCAGATTTTAGAAACTCAGGCTTAGAACATTTCTTAGAGGACGTCTGATTGATCTCCTTTGGGGTCCAGAAGTCCCCTGCTGCAGATCTTCCAAGCCTGGCTTGAGTGCGTCCAATTGAGGAATCCACTCTATTGGTATGGAACACTTAGACAGCTGGGGTTAGGCTTTTATTATATTGAACTAAAAATTGTATTTCTTATCTCTTGGCTCTGATTCTGCTCTTTGAAGTAACCAAGAATATGTCTGACATTTCGTGATAGGGTTGAAAAGGGGGCTATGCATTGCACAAGGAAGTATGCTAGCCTGCATGTCAGAAACTTTGGCTGGCAAATGACAAGCTGATTTACTTTCCACATTTTATTTTATTTATTGTCTGGTCCACTAATAGTATGATAAAGTTTTTGATAATATTACTTCTAAAAAGTTGTGTTAAATAGAATATAATTCAGTAGCTATATAATCAAGATGTGATTTAATACACACACAAACCCATATATATATAGAATGTATATACTATACAAACCCATATATATAAAATGTATATACATATGTATGTGTATACACACACACGCACACACACATATATATATAATAGGAAGGATATGATGAGACCCTTGATTATACTAAATGTCACAAACCCAAATACTCTCAAAGACAAGTAGTTAATGGAAATATTGTAATGTCAAAGAGAACTAGATAGTAAAGGTTCATGACAAAGACAAAAGGTAATGGTAAAACTATATAGCTTGAGACAAAATAGATTGCAAGAAATTCATGATATAGTTACTAATAACCTTCAACTCTTGGTGTTTCTCTTTTGTTTGGCCTGTATGATCATTAGCATATGGCAGGAAAGATACCTATCACCTGAGGTTAGTTATAAAACACTGTAGATTCTGACTGGCTATAATAGTTTGTACATGCTTGGCCCAGGGAGTGGCACTATTAGGAGGTGTGGCCATGTTGTCCTTATAAGAGTTGCCTTGGTCATGGTGTCTGTTCACGGCAGTTAAACCCTAACATAAGACAACAGGCATATTCTGTCTTGTGGACAGACACTCAGCCTTGGATTGGACAATGTGGCACACACTTGAATGAACTTGGAATCTCTTTTATTTTCAGCCTTGAAAGGACAGCAAATCACCATAGAAAACATTGACACAACAGTCAAGGAAAATGCTAAAAGCAAAAAGCTCCTAACCAAAATCATCCAGGAAATCCAGGACACAATAAGAAGACCAAACCTAAGGATAATAGGCATAGAAGAGAGTGAAAACTCCCAAGGTAATGGGCCAGTAAATATCTTCAGCAAAATTATAGAAGAAAAGTTCCCTAACCTAAAGAAAGAGATACCCATGAACATACAAGAAGCCTACAGAACTCCAAATAGACTGAACCAGAAAAGAAATTCTTCTCATCACATAATAATAAAAATACAAAATGACCTAAACAAAGAATTTTAAAAGCAGTAAAGGAAAAAGGTCAAGTAACATATAAAGGCAGGCCTATCAGAATTACGCCAGACTTCTCACCAGAGACTATGAAAGCTAGAAGATCCTGGGCAGATGTCATACAGACCCTAAGAGAATACAAATGACAGCACAGGCTACTATACTCATCAAAACCCTCAATTACCATAGATGGAGAAAACAAGATATTCCATGACAAAACAAAATTTACACAATATCTTTCTACAAATCCAGCTCTACAAAGGATAATAGATGGAAAACACCAACATAAAGAACAAAACTACATCTAGAAGAAGCAAGAAAATAATCTTTCAACAAACCCACACAAACCTAATTCCACCTCTTACAACAAAAACAACAGGAAGTAACAATTACTTTTTCTTAATATCTTAATATGAAAATTAATATTTCCACCATATCCTAAGCGATTGAAATCCAAAAATATGAGGAATTAGAAATTTGTTGACTGTCATCCAATGATCTCTCTAATTTGGTAATTAGAGAATAAGTCCAATATTGTACAATCCATATACACTTTCTGCTTGTTTGTACATGACAGTGTCTTGCTGTGTACAAAGTAGTCTTGAAATCATGCTTCTCTTATCTCAGCCTCTCTATTAGTAGTATTGTTTATTTCATGTTTTTACACTATACTATGTTTTTCAGAACAGCTTACATATTTCAAAAGTATTTATACAGCCAAAAGAAGCGTAAACAATTAACTTGGGAGGTGGCTTGTAGGAAAGAAAACAACAAAGAGTGAGACTGAATGTTTTACTTGATGTTTGTAACTATTGTATTAAGTTTGAAGAAGAGGACTTTATATGTTACTCTTTCTCTGAGATGAATGCTTTTCCAAATTATCACAGCCAATGTGCCACCCTCCAAGCAGAACTATTGTTCATTGAAACAGTTGGTGAATGACTTTATGGATAAACCATCTTAATACACACACCATTTCATAAATGAATGTAACCTATTCTCTGTGGTCTGAGAATAAAGTCACTCACTTAAGTCAATTAGCTTTGACCATAGCAGGAAATCGTGCCTACAATTCATTCCTTGGCACAGCAGAACTGTCAACTCTCAGCTTAGCTACAATGGAGGTAAAATCCTTTGATGATATGAGGGTCATTGAAGTATAGCCGTATTACAATGAAATTCAATGTCTAAAAATTGTTCTTATTTTGGGCTTGTACCACAGTAAGAGCCAAGATTTTAAGCTCTACTAAATACAAAACAAACAAACAAACAAACAAAAAGACTTTGTATAATTATGTTCATTAAAAAAATACTAGTAGTGATATATTATTTTAAAATATACAGTTAATATGTTTGGAGTTATTTAAAATTTATATTGAGAAAAACATATGTATTTTCAATATTGCTATAGACAAGCATCTACATAAGACTGTTAAATTGATTGTTGTTTTATATCAAACAACTTTTATAATACTAATTTATATTGTTATAATATTTTATAAATTTTAAAGAATATGACAAAAAAGGTATTGTAGGTATTGAAGGGGATTCTCTGGGAGGAGTCTGGGTACAAAAGGGAAACAAGAATATGATTTAATTCTATTACTTGAAATATGCTTTTAAATGTTAACTAATTCAGAAAAATTGAAATCATGTATCTTTTCTCATCATAAGGCAATAAAACTTAAATCAACTAAAAAAAAAAATGACAGCAACTTTTGCTAGGTACTAGATTGCAACCTCATTAGAGTATGAGCAACAACAGCCAGCTAGGATGCTCCTGGGTTAACAACCATAGAAAATGTGAACATCATTTGTGTGTGTGTGTGTGTCTTTTTCTTTCTTTCTTTTTTTTTTTTTTTTTTTTTTTTTTTGGTTTTTTTGAGACAGGGTTTCTCTGTATAGCCCTGGCTGTCCGGGAACTCACTCTGTAGACCAGGCTGGCCTCGAACTCAGAAATCCACCTGCCTCTGCCTCCCAAGTGCTGGGATTATAGGCGTGTGTGTGTGTCTTAAAGCACTACATTAGGAATTTGCTGCAACCAGTAAGTGACATATTTTCTAAGCATATCAATATCTATGAGTATATAAACAATTAAAGATTTGGAGGCTAAGAATTTGAGAGAGCAAAAGAATGCATGTGAAGGGTTGGAGGAAAGAAAGGGAAGGACACAATGATGTAATTATATTTTAATTTAAAAAAAAGTGAAGTCTTTGGGAGCTGAACAGACAGACCTTCAGGGAACAGTCCTCATGAGTGGAATTAAGGATTTTATCAAACAAACCTAGGAGGTTGCTTGCCCTTCCGTCATGGGGAATTGGGATCTTATCACCATGGCAACATGATGAATTTAGTCTTTTGGCCTCCAGAACAGTGAGAAATAAATATTTACTACCTATAAACTATCTAGTATGATGGTTATAGTATGCAAACTGTTTAAGATACAACCCTTCTAAGGAATATGGTGCTATTACTTGGAGTCTGTAGCCAGAGACACTGGACCTGATCTTAGGAGGTAAAAGCAGTGTAGGAGACGCAGAAGAAGAGTAGGGAATGTGCATGAATAAAGAACACAGGCAAGAGAAAAAAAAAGACACCTAAGGAACAAAATTGAAACATTGTATCTAAGAAGTAGTTATGACTAATAACAATGAAGGACTGAAAGTGTCTCTTAGAAGCCTGACTATTCTTCGTAGATGTCTTCATAGTTAGAATAACAGTTAAACTGAATAAGAAATAGAAAGAAATAGAGAGTATAAATTTCCAGACTTTAGATCTGGTCACTCTAGCAAAATCCTTTTGTTTTTGTTATTAATGCAAACCCCCAGCTTTTGTTACAGTGTTTACAGGCATGTATAAAATCCTCAGCCAGAATCACAAGGTAGACATGCATAACAACTAGCTTTGTAGCAGTCCTACTAGACGGTTTGAGTAAAAGTAATTATTTCAGAGCCTGGTATGGTGGTCTATGCCATTAATCAGAGAAGCAGGCAGAGCTCTGTGAGTTCAGAGCCAGCCTGGTCTATATAATGAGCTCCAGGGCAGCCAGAGTTACTTATTAACAGATGTTTTAAAACATCAAGAAATAAGTTTATCACAATGCAGAGCTATAGTCAGTTAATTCCACATAGTGCCAAGCATTACATCTGCGTGGAATATTATAGTCAAGGTCCACATGAAGCTGGGTCATCATTACAGAAAGTCATGGGTAATATAACCTACATTGAAATAGTTGGCATTTTGTGGAAACACCAAAATGTCAGCGGGGAAGTCTGAGAAAAAACACAAGCAAAAGAAGGTGCTACTGGAAAACTAATGTAAAAAGCAGAATGACCTTGAAGTCCATGTGTATGAAGTAGTCACAGGTAAAATGATGAGATTGTGTGATTTCTACTGCTTGGAAGAAAATTTCCCCCGAGTTATACAGGGAGGTATAGGTTGAGGATGTAGTAATTGTCACAATCATGGTGTCAAAAAGGCTTCCTTTCATCTGTGTCCTCAGTGATTGCAAATCAGTATCTCCCACAAGGCTTATACCTGACTGGTGAATCCTGGACCCAGACCGAGGTTAAAGAAGAGATAAAGAGAGATTTGAGGGGTTTGGCACTTTGCATTGGATGTGTGTACTGCTGTGCTTGGGTCTTTCATTGCAAGGTCCTGTGCATGCTCGGTAAATGCTCACAACCGAGATAGACCCCTGTATCTTTCAGGTACAATCCAGCCAATCCTAGTCTGTAATGTCAAAAGAAAGAATTACTAAGGGAAGTAGCCTGAAGAGTGGGGTGTCCCAGGGTTGCTTCTGGGGTGGAGCGGAAGTCATCTGAGTCAGCTTCCCAGTGGTGGTGGAGATAGGAAACATTCACTGGCTACATATGAGGAGGGTACATAGTTGGCATTCTTATTATTTATTTAACTCATTTCTGGTGTTTTGAGATAGGGCCTTATTGTATATCCCATGCTGGTTTCTGATTGGCAGTCTTCCTGCATCTCTGTCTCCAGTATCCAGATTGCAAATGCGCTGGTGCCTCTCCTCTAACTTATATTTTTCTAGGCGTTCCCTTACCTACTTCGCCCCTTTCAGACTCACGGAGTTAGGAAAGTTTGGGTTTTCTGTCTCATAGAAAGCCCCTAGCAGAAGATAACAGAAGGGAAGCCCTCCTCACTTCTATATCTGGCTCTTGCATTAAACACCAAAGCCAAAGTCAGGGGAAACCCGATTCCATGACAGAGATGTCCTCATTGCTGCTCTATTTATGAGAGTTAGGCGATACAATTAGCTCACATGTCCCTCAACTGGTGAATGGATGGTGGAAACTCAGTACATATACATAGTGGTAGTTTATGCATGTATACAAAGAGTGAAACTGTAAAATTTGCAAAGGAATAGTGTGGTGGTTAGAACACACTTGGTCTAGGGAGTGGCATTATTGGAGGTATGCCCTTGTTGGAGTAGGTGTGGCCTTGTTGGGCTAGGTGTAGCCTTTTTGGAGGAAGTGTGTCACTGTGGGGGTGGGGCTTTGAGAGCTTCTTCCTAGCTGCCTGAGGATTCAAGTCTTCTCCTAGGGGCCCTCAGATGAAGAAGGCACCTACATCCTGTAATACCATGCCTGCCTGGATGCTGTCATGTTCCCACCTTGATGATAATGGACTGAATCTCCCAACCTGTAAGTCAGCCCCAATACATGTTGTCCTTATAAGGTTGCTTTGATCATAGTGTCTGTTCACAGCAACAAAACCCTAAGACAGATTGATAAAATTGGAAAAGATATTCAATGAGGTAATCCTGGGCCAGAGAGACAAACACTATTCTCTCTCATATGTGAGTTCTAGCTTCAGAGGTTTAGATTTCTGCATTTTAAGCTGAGGGACTGTTTGTGGAGGCAGGAAAGCAAGAAAGGAGTCAGGGATAGGGAATGTATTCAGAGGGGAAGATCATACAAGACAAGTAGAGGGTACGGAATGATAGGTGTGAAAAACTGTGAATAAAGACAGATCCGGAGAATGGGGAAAGGGTGGGAGTGGAACAGAGGGATAACAAGAACAAAGAATGTATGAAGGAGCCATATGGAAGCCTCCTACTTTATATGCTAACTAAAAAAGTAGTATAAAAAAATGAGCTTTTAACAAAAGTACACTACATGGGTGGAAAACATTGCTTCCAAAATTCATGAGTTTTTAAACTAGAAATCTCAATGTCAAGTTAAGGACACCTTTTTATGAGTTGTTGGCTAGACATGTCCCAGAGCCTCTCAAAACAATACAGGCTATTGCCAATGATTGCTCTTAACTGCCTTCCAGAATTAAATGGTAAGAGTCTACTGCTGAAGATACCACACACTTTGGTTAGAGGACAGAGAAGTCACACTGGGAGCTCCCATCCTGCTGGCTGGTGTTCCCAGTGCTGGAAGCTTCTATGCAGGCTGCTAGAGGAGAAAATTCATCATCAGTTTCCAGGCTCAGGACGCTTACAGGGGCCATCACTTTTTTCTTTTTGATATCTTGTTGCAAAAGCAACAAGGGTTGTTGGTGGTAACTAATTGCTTTCTGATGGAAAGAAATTGTGTTGGGACCCAGAACTGTTGTTTTGACTAATGACATTCTATAAAAAATATCTTCTAAATATTTATGTTTATAACCTAGGCCAGAGCTTTTAACCTTGGGCAGAAATGTTCTCTCCCAGCCCCTCCCCACTCTTCCCTTTTCTTTCTCAGCATAAAGGTTAATCCAGAGATTTACAAGCTGGTCAATGTACTGAGAATATGTGACTGATATGAGTTCATATGTAAATAGGACATCCATATCATCTTCTACAAGACCCAGGGAATGCTGCAGTGGAAGAACGGGAGAGAACCTAAGAGATAGATGATGGTGAGGGAGCAATGCTGGGAAAACCACCATCTAGATGTGACATAGCCAGTGAAATCATGAATGAAGGGCACCTGTGAGTGTCTACATAGGTTCTGTACTTGACTGGGCTCTTCAACCTTCTACCATGGACAGGGTGACCAAAGTGTCCCCATCCCTTCCTGAAGAATTACTGACAATTAATGATTGCCATGGGGAGAGGGTGTCATTTTCTTCAGTTTTGTCCACCTCTGAGTTGCCCAATCTCAAGCAAATTAACCCCTAGATATGTCATGCAAGTGGTTTTAAATATATTTTATTGGCTCATATTTTATATATTTATATTTGTATGGCTCAAAATATATTTTATAAGGCTCAAAAGATCACAAAAGTAACAAAGGGACTAATGGAGCAGAAGAAAGTGTTCAGAGGGAGAAGGAAGGGGCTAAACAGTGTAATGGGAGGTACATGTAATCGTAACAGATTGTATATATGTATGGCATATGTAAAACTTAAGAGGACTAGTCATGGAGATGAACAAAATATACATGGTTAGAATACATAGGATAAAATCATTTTTTATCACCTGAGTTAAAAATATTTTCTTGACTAAATCAGGCATTGTTGTTTTTCCAATATCTAATTTTCAAATTAGACCCTAAGTTTCAAATCAAATGGATCCAGGTATCTCCCCTAGTACTTGATCATACATTTTAGGAAAGTCTGATCTCAAATCAAGGTCCTGACTCATGGCTACCAATAATGGTCCTACTCTCCTGAATATTAAACATTGTAGATGTGAATGGATAAGTTACAGTACTTTCTTGGACTACAGATATAAGGTGGTCATTTGTTACTATCTTTAGAAATCCTACAAATTGCTTGGAACTCCTTTGTCTATTTTGCTTCTACCCTGAAGAAGTGAATGTATCTATGGACAGAATCATATGAGAGGTCATGATCCAGCCACAGGGTGGGAGAGAGTCACCAGAAGCAGTCATAGCGATGGTGAGGGCTAGGCATTGGTATTTCAACATATTCAGATGAAAGGATTCAAAACTAAGGCTTTGAAGTGTGCCAAGGGTTGTAGCCCCACTCTCAGTGACAAAGAGCTGGATCCACCACTGAAGAAAACTATGCAATCTGAAATCTTCGATCAGTAAAAACTAATCTCTATCTCATCTATTTATTGTGGATTTACCTGTCACTGGGTCTAAGAGCTGTGAAATGCCATCTCAATACTTGGCATCCACAGTCTTGGCCTTCAAGTAGAGATTTCAATGCTGTATAGGTTTTGAAAGCATGGAGACAGATCTGTGTATATGGTTCTCAATGTTGTTGTTTGCTTTGCCTTCCTAAGGAAAATCACCAACCACTCAGGGTGTATGAACTTGGGAGTCTTGAGAGCATAAAAGGAGCTATGCTTCTTTCTGGGCTTGGGAGCATCAAAGAGAGCATAAGCAATCACCTGGAAAAAGTAAGGAAGAGGATTCAGGATGTGGAAGAGGGATCTAGTAAAGAAATAGAAACACCACAAAATTAAACGAAAACTTTTGGAGCAAATATCTCAACAAGTTGAATAACTCAACAGAAAGCTTCAATCAACAGCTAAAAGAGCCCACAGGCTGCAAAGGTAAGTGCAGCCAGCAGAGGCTCCTGTTACACAAGAGGGGAAGCTTCCAAAGGAAAGAGTTCTGGCAGACATACGACACTTGACTGTTGATTCAGCAGCAGCTTTAATAGACCGCCTTCACGGAGCCTCTGGGGACCGGTTTTTGGACGTCAGCCCTGGACGTCAGCTTCATAGATCATTAAAAAACATTATATTAACAAAACAAATCCAAACAGGGACTCAGTCCTAACAGGGACATGAGAACTACGAGAAATCAAGGCAATACAACGTGCTCAAAAAATCAGCAGTACTACTGTACTGGATTCCAATGGAAGTGAAGTAGATAAAATCCCAAAGAATTCAAAAAGTATGATTATAATGCTGCTCAACCTAATCAAATGGATTTGAATAAACTCTTAAATTAATTCAAAGGTTATATAAATAAACAGTTGAATAAAATAGAAGATACTTTCTTTCACAAGAAGGATTGATTAAAGAGGTAGAAACACTGAAAAAATTAAACAAAAACTTTTGGAGCAAATATCTCAACAAGGTGAACAACTAGGAGAAAGCTTCATCAACAGAGTAGATGAAACAGAGAACATAATAGCATGGTGCGAAGATAAGGTAGATGAACTAGAAAAGTCATGCAACACTGAAGAAAGAAACAAAACGTGGGTAGCACAAGTAAGATTCTGGGACATCATTAAAAGTCAAGGCTGATTGAGCATGGACCATGAAGAAGTATAAGTTAAAGGCATATAAAACATATTCAACAATATGGAGGAAATTGTCTGTAACTTTGCTAAAGAGATGGTTGTCTAGGTCCTAGAAGGCATTTAGAACATCAAACAGATAAAAGAAAGAAAAGATGCTTCTCACACTATATTATATTTAAAACACTATTATATTTATATATAATATTTTATTTATATATTATATTTATATTTTATACATTAAATATAATATATTACTTATTAAATATAATACATTATATTTAAAGCACCAAATACACAGAGCAAAGACAACTGAAGCTATAAAAGAAGTGCCTATTCATATGATATAAACATTAATAGCAGGTGTCTTAGTAGGAAGTCTAAAATCTGTGAGGACATAGAATGGTATATCAAGCCTTGAAAGAAAACAACTGATAATCCAGATTATCATATCTAGAAAAACTGTCCTTAAAGGAAAAATAGCTTTCCACGATGAACACAAAGTATGCGAATTCATGATCTACCGATGGCAGCATCACAGAAGAGAGCACTCTATCAAGAAGATATAAAAACTAAAACCATATATGCCCTGGGCATTAGCACAACCAATTTTATAAAGCAAACATTACTGGGCACAAAGGCACGAATCAACTTCGACCAATTCATAATGGAGGACACGTAGTCCTCCATAATGGAGGATATTGTAGTCTGATTCATAGGTAATTGGGATTTAAAATATCAACAAAGAGAATCTTCTCCCTAGTAGGTTATTCAATCAAAGTGGTCAGCACTAAGTCCGTATACATATGAACAATGCTAAGTAGACTCAGTATTCAGTAGGTTGTATCTACACATACATACACACACACACACACCCCAGTAATAAAAATGAAGGTCATGAATTTTAGAGGGGATGGGGGTTGTGCAAGGAGAGTTGGAGATGAAAAGAGAAAACCTGGGAAAGCATCATGTAATTACAGCACTTATGCATTAAGTTATCAACAACAACAACAACAACAGTCATAACAGTAACAACAACAAATGGTTATCAGTTAAATGACTCTATAGATCACAGGGCATGTACAGGACATCTGCATCTACACAATAGTCTATATAAAAGAATAGATATTTTCTTAGTAGCTTCTAGAACCTTCACCAGTATAGATGATACGCTACCTTTCTTTGATTTAATGCCAAAAAGCAAGTCTTTTTTTAAAAATTTCTTTTTAGATTTATTTATTTTATTTACATGAGTACACCATAGCGGTCTTAAGACACACCAGAAGAGGGCGTTGGATCCCATTACAGATGGTTGTTAGCCACCATGTGGTTGCTAGGAATTGAACTCAGAACCTCTGAAAGAGCAGTCAGTGCTCTTAGCCCCTGATCCATCTCTCCAGTCCCTGAAAGCAAGTCTTACAAACAATGAAATGAGTAACAAAAAGTTGTGTATTCTATTTCATCACAAGAGGAGATCACAAGAGCAATTAACTGCAAGGGAAAGAGCAGAAAATAGAAGTTAAAGATATTGAACAATATGTTGATAGTTAGTAGACCATCAAATAAGTTAGGAGGAATAAGTTATTCCATGTAAAATCCTGGAATCAGATGAAAAGGAAAATACAATATTTCAGAATCTGTGCAATGAAAATGACGCTGAGTGGGAAAATTATAGCTTCAAGCATGTTAAAAAAAATCAGAGAGATCTCAAACAGAGAACCTAATATGTATCTCGAGGACTTTCAAAAACAACACCAAACTGAATTCCAGATTAACAGAAAAAGAAGTAATAAAAGTCAGGTCAGGTCACCCTCCCTCCCCATCCTACCCACAGCAAACAGCAAGCAGTGCTAAGAGTATTAAAAACATTGCATCCTTGAGAAAGAGCTAGAAGGGAAAGTGTTTTCCAGGAAAGGCTACTACTGTTTATCTCACGGGATAAAAAATGGCTGTGGTGGAAAGCTCATCGATGAGGAGAAAGTACAGCAGGGGGCCTTGCTGACTGCCTCAACTTCCCTGTTTGCTTTTCTGTTGGTAAGCCTTGGATTTATTAAAGTCATTTTTGGTTGTTCTCTCAGTTAGGCTACCCCAGTCATCTCTGCTCAGTGCTGTAAACTAACCTGAAAACACATCACTATCTATTTACTATCCTATCTACTTACTGTTCCTATCTACTGCTTGCTGCTTGTTTTTCTCTCCTCACCTCTTTTGTTTGCTATGTAATAAACCCATCCATTTGAAACTGCAAGCCCAGGTATTGTAGATCAGTCTCTGTACAGATCACATATTTTCTCTCATGTGCATAGTGTAGATTTAATGATATATGAACCCAGAAGCAGAACTATTTGGGAACATGAAGGAGATTAGGGGCAGTTGAAGGTGACAGGGAATGTATAGAAGTTAAACAAATTACATGCTATATTTGAATGGAAATTTCTTTCTTTGCTTTAAACAATTACATATTTATCTGGGTGTTGTAGCATATGCCTTTAATCCCAGTACAAAGGAAAACAGAGGCAGGTGGATCTCTATGAGTTCAAGGCCAGCCCGGTGCACATAATGAGTTCCAGGTAAGGTAGGCCACAAGACAGTGAGACTCTATTTCAAAATGTTAATTAATTAACAAATCAATTAACAATTAAATGTGTATGTGTCTAAGTATATGTGTACATACTACATAAATACAGTGCACGAAGCTTGAAGAGGGGCTCAGATCCTCTGGGACTAGAGTTAGAGATGGTTGTGAGCCACCATGTGGATACTGGGAACAGAATCTGGGTCTCCTGCAAGTGCTTTTAACCAATAAGCCTTTTCTCCAGGTCACCTCTCCTTCCCTTCCTCCATTTTTTGAGGTAGAGTCTCTGGATCTCATGTAGTCCAGCCTGGTCCTAACATGCTGCATAGCCGAGGCTAGTCTTGAAAATCTGACTGCCCTGTTTCCGTCACAGAAGAGTACCACTGTACCAGTGAATGAGAGTTTCTTGCACAATGCATCCCTTTGTGAAACAGATTTACACAAAAGAAACACTTTTTAAAAAAGAAAGGTAACCATTTTCTTATTCCAAACTCCTTTATAATGGTCTTGTAATATAAATCACATTGTCTTTTAAAGTGTTCTGATATGCTTGATTTGTGTCTATAACCAAATGTACACATGATGGTACATTAGCTGAGGAGAGATAGGATCATGAAGAGAAAAGAGGAGAGGTATCAGTCGTGGCAGGAACAAAGAGACAATACTCAAGGGAGTGCAATGCTTAGAAGGCATTGAACATTTGACTCCACTCAAGCCATCCTTTCTTATTCCCTGCATCTAGAGAATGTCAGTGTTTTCACAAACATCTGGTGATGGTTAAGTACCATCCCCAGTGACAGTCAGCAGTGTGCTTGAGGATTGCACAGCAGGATAGAACTTTGTATTCTCTTCTTGAGGAAAAGCAATGCTGAGCACGTTGAAACATGCATGCTGGCTTGTGCTTGTGGCAGCTAGGACTTTGAGAAAGAGGATGGGACGGAGACAAGGAAACATGACTTGGTGGCTAGGGTAATCTGGACCAGAGGAAAATAGAAGAATGAAAGCAAGGGCCAGCTAAGAGTGGAAGCAGGAAAGGATTGCAAGGTGCACAAGGGAACATTAGCATCTCTACCTTGAGTCCACCTTAGCTATGTTTGTACAGGAAAACTGTGACCTTAGGTTGCCTGGTTTCGTGCTGTGCTTTATACATGTTAGATCTCGGGCTAGTTACTTGTTTTTAAGCCTCTATTTTCTCATTGAAGAAACAGCGACAATGTTAACCACTTCATAATACAGGGATGCTACCCGTTTGTAGAGATAAAGCAGTTAGAACAACATATGTCACAGAAGGTTTGACAGGACTTACCTCTATCATTGTAGTCTTATGTTCTCATGATAAAGATATCATTTCCATGGCTACCTGAGCTCTAAAATTATATGGAGGCACAAATGCTATCAAACTATTAAACTGGGGGCTCTTCGGCCAGTTATTTATAGGCGTGCATTCAAGTCATCGGGATTAAAATACATTTACTACGATAATATATAGTAAATATCCTTAGAATTGGAATTTTT
The DNA here is from genome assembly GCA_019843815.1 of Montemys delectorum. Classification (NCBI taxonomy): domain Eukaryota; kingdom Metazoa; phylum Chordata; class Mammalia; order Rodentia; family Muridae; genus Montemys; species Montemys delectorum. The sequence continues at coordinate 11,633 of JADRCD010194130.1, read as the reverse complement.
CCTCTGCCATTTGTACATTTCTAGCTTCAATATTTGCCAGCTACTTGCCACTTCCTTTCCTTTCTTTTTCTTTTTTTTCCTTTTGAGACAGGGTTTCTCTGGGTAGCCCTGGCTGTCCTGGAACTCCCTCTGTAAACCTGGCTGTCTTCAAAACTCAGATCTGCCCAGCTCTGCTTCCTAAGTGCTTGAATTAAAGGGGTGCAGCACCACTACTACCCAGAGTGACTTTCTTAAGTATTACATGTTAATCTTATGAAGACCGTAACAAAGTAAACCAAGTAGATATTTAATAAGCTCATATATGAGTCGTAACATTATACCTGATTCAGCAGGAAATGCTCAACTTAGAGATTAACCATGAACTTTTTGTTTTTCATTTATAACTGATATTCAGAAAAGACTGATGTTTTTTTAAATGTAGGTTTTAGTTATTCAGTCACAGGCATATCTGTATTCCCATTATTCTTCCTTCTATTCCTTGAGGATGCTAATGGGTAACGAAACGTAAAGGAGCAGTTGAAAAAGGCTCTGGAAGTGAACAAATGAATGGACCTGGGATAACTGGAAGTTAGCACTAGCATTTTTACATATTACATTTTATGGGCAATAAGTGGATTTTAGGCATACTCCTAACCTGGAGAGACACTGAAGATAACATATACACGGAATTGAAGGCCACATTTACTTGATAGCTACTTTATTATTATTTTTTTCTGTAAGAAAATGTACTTGAAAGTTTCCAAGACCCAATTTCAAGTTAAATCATAAGTAAAGACTCTTGGCTATTGGATTAAATGAGAAGTCAGAAGCTACTACCTCCTGCCAGTGAGGAGCCCTCAGAGCTACTTCAGCAGGGCAGCAATCAGCCCTGTCTTCACTCGGGGAGTTCAGAATCAATTGAGAAGGGGCTCGGCCAGGGAAAAGCAATTCTTTTCTAAGCAAACAGAATTGCACTTGTATGAAATGATCTTGCAAGTGTATGACATGAGACCTTTCCAATCTGTGATTTGGTAAAGGACTTTTTTTATTTTATTTTTTAAATATCTGACTTCTGAGATACCTTGGGAGAAACCGAAAATGGTAGGATAGGTAGTGGCCATTTGACTAAGTCTTTGGAATTTTCTTTCCTTCAGGCTAAACAGCACAATATAGAATTCATTTTCTATGTTCAAAATCTAGTCTCTATGAATTTTGTAATTAAATGTGTTCAACCAACCAAAATGACCTCACAGCAAAGAGACAAAAATTTAAAACTTCACTTTATCAGAATAAGGGTCCATAGCAACGTGTAATAATTGTAGACTTAGTGTAGTGTGAACCCAGGGTCAAGGTTGAAGACAGGGATGCTCCTCAGCCAGCCAGGGAACCTGTTATATAAGAAGTTCTGCCAGGTGGTGAACTGGGTTTGTCTTTCCCAATTCATGTGTTGAAATCCTTTTGCCCAGCATCTCCTCTAAATGCTACTGTATTTGGAGAGTATTTAAAGAAGTGATTAACTTAAAAATGAAGTTATTAAGGTAGGTCTAAATTGAATATGATCCATGTTCCATACCAAAAAAAAGTACACACACAGCTATAGAAAAACAGATTATGTGAAGACAGAAGGACCATGAAGAAAGATGCTCTTAGTAGGAATCACCTTTGCCAGCACCTTTGGCTGAGATTTTTCACCCCAGATAGTGAGACGGTTAATTTCTGTTGCTTAAATTCTCCCGTGGACTGTCCTTTGCTATGACAACCCAAGGAACTTATAGAAGCTGTATTTGCTGCTGTAAAGTATCCTTGGAAGATCCACGTTTGCTCTGAGTGCAAACTCTTCCACATGGTTATTAGATACTCCTCCCACTTCTCTGAAAGAATCCTAATTGAGAAATTCGGTACCCAATAGATCAAGGGCTGTTAGAGTAGGAAGAAGGGAGAGATGGTGTGTGTGAAAGCAATCATTTTTTAATCTACCAAAATGTCCTGCTTGGATTTCTTACTACAAAAGGGTTGCATTTTCATTAGAAAAGGTACTGAAAAATACAGGTGAGGAAAATGTAGAAGCAATGTATTTATGATCTCATTTGTTTTCCAGAGCTTTTCATATGAACACATAACTCTGTTTATATAGTACATAATATACATGTAAATGTACATATCTTCTGGAGTTATGATAGGGTCTTGCTATGTAGGTCAGACTGTCCTTGAATCCATGATTTCCTGCCTCAGCTACCTAAGTATTCAGATTACAGGCATGCATCATGCTATCTGGCCTGTGATCACTCATAGTAAGAATCATTTCAACATCTGATACTGTTTCATACATCTGGAGATGGTGCTGGTAGGTAAATGTGTCTAATGTTTAGCATATGCTGTGGCTCTGCTATCTATTGGCCAAACCATCTTCCAGAAGCGATGTACCCATTTTTATTAGTGAGTCATTTTCAAGGGCACCAGACACTCTAGATTTAGCTGCCCCAAAGCTATCTGAGAATTTCCTCCTAGGGATCAAAGTATGGAAACAAGAGGACCCTGAAAACCTGTGTTAGCAGTGATTCAGGACACTGCAAGGGCCTGCATGAGGCATACACACCGGAGGACAAGGCATTTCCCAGCTTAGCGGGGCAACAGGTGAAAGCAAAGCCTAGCAGGATCAGCATGTCCTTGCCTCTGAGATGGGAGCAATCATCTCTGCCAGGCAGGGCCATATCAGGTCAGCATCTAGGAGTCTATTTGGAGATCATGATACCAGGAGGGGCACAGAGAGTGAAGAAGTGTGAAGGAAGGACTCGTGTTGCTCACTTGAGAGTGGAAGGGAGGTCCCTGAGGCCCTCTGAGGAAGCTGGGAGGGGCTGTCAGTCCGAGGTTCCAGGGGTTCACCACAGGGACCTGTAATCACTGCAGCCGTGACCTCTGCTTGTTCGCCTTATCCCTGGAGCTTTGAGGGCCTGGGAAAACACAGGTTATGCTAGGGAACGAGAGTATAAGGCCTGGTGGCCTTTGCAGTGTGCATGCGTTAATGGAAGATGCTAGTTGATTCTGGTTCTTTGCCCAGTGTGAGTGATCCCAAGGTGCAGCGGGCGGGGGGCAGTGGTGGTGGGGGTACACTTACAAGGAAAACTATGCTAACTTTTAAATAAATAAAAAAAAGAGTATTTCATAAACATGAAAATTATGTGTCAATCAAAGTTTGGCAGGAAACCTACCACGTGAGGTGGTAAAGAAAATAGGTTAATTCTGTTGGAAGAGAGTTTTAATCATCTTTAGAAGGCTGCAGAGCTTGGCACAGGAGCGCTGTATGACAAACAGCAGTCTCTGAGTGTGTGGGAGGTGGACTGTGGGACCCGGGAGAAGACCATTTTCTTGTACCAGTCTCACATTTCAGGATATTCACAAGGAGCCTGCTAGTCTTTCCAGTTTGGGGCTTAGTTTGCCGCACATAGCACACACACCATCAAGGAGGTTACAGTGATCTTGTAAATAATGTAGATAAGAGGGAAGAATTATCAAAATGGCTCGTCCCTCCCTTCCTCCCTATCCCCTCCCTCTCTCCCTTCCTTCCTTCCTTCCTTCCTTCCTTCCTTCCTTCCTTCCTTCCTT
>JADRCD010194129.1:41877-46757 GCA_019843815.1 Montemys delectorum | reverse complement strand
ACTCTCTTCTATACCTATTATCCTTAGGTTTGGTCTTCTCATTGCATCCTGGATTTCCTGGATGTTTTGGGTTAGGAGCTTTTTGCTTTTTGCATTTTCTTTGACTGTTGTGTCAATGTTTTCTATGGTGTCTTCTGCCCCTGAGATTCTCTCTTCTATCTCTTGTATTCTGTTGGTGATGCTTGCATCTATGACTCCTGATTTCTTTCCTAGGTTTTGTATCTCCAGGGTTTTCTCTCTTTCTGATTTCTTTATTGTTTCTATTTCCATTTTTAGATTCTGGATGGTTTTGTTCATTTCCTTCACCTGTTTGATTGTGTTTTCCTGTAGTTCTTTAAGGGAATTTTGTGTTTCCTCTTTAAGAGCTTCTAGCTCTTTACCTGTGTTCTCCTGTATTTCTTTGAGGGTGCTATTTATGACTTTCTTAAGGTCCTGTATCATCGTCATGATAAGTGATTTTATATCTGAATCTTGTGTCTCCGGTGTGATGGTGTGTCCAGGACTGGCTATGGTGGGAGAATTGGGTTCTGATGATGCCAAGTGACCTTGGTTTGCGTTGTTTATTTTCTTATGCTTGCCCCCCGCCATCCAGTTATCTCTAGGACTACCTGCCCTTGCTAATTCTGACTGGAGTCAGTCTTTCCTGTGATCCTGGTTGTATCAGAACTCCTCAGAGTCAGGCAGTCTCTGTGGCCCTGTGATTTTGAGATCCTGTGACCTTGGGCTTGTTAGAGCACCTGGGAGTGCAGCAGCTTCCTTTGAGTGTCATGGGACTGGCTGTAGAGCTTGTGCCCAAGGTCTGCTCAGGACACCTACCCAGAGAGACCAGAAGGAACCAGAGCCACTCTGCTAGCGGAGTTCCTGTGTGCCTGGTCCGGCAGGTCCCAGTTACTCCCAGTGTTGGGGACAGATGTTGGATCCCCCTCACCTCTGATCCTGAGAGTTTCAGAGTGCCTGGGAGTGGAGCTTCCTCTGGGTGTTATGGGACTGGCTGCAGAGCTTGTGCCCAAGGTCCACTCAGGACACCAGCCCAGAGAGACCAGAAGGAACCGGAGCCACTCTGCTGGCAGAGTTCCTATGTGCCTGGTCCTGCAGGTCCCAGTTACTCCTAGTATTGGGACAGATGTTGGGTCCCCCTCACCTCTGATCCTGAGAGTTTCAGAGTGCCTGGGAGTGGAGCTTCCTGTAGGTGTTGTAGGACTGGCTCAAGATTAAAGATTTTTTTTTTTTTTTTTTAAAATAGTATGTTGCTTAATCTCCAAGTATTTCTGGGCTTTCCTAAGTTTTTCTCACTTGTTTGTGGGTTAATTTCATCAGACCCAGAGAGCAAACCTTGTATGCTTCTTAGTTTTAAAACTTACTCACGTGTGTTTTAGGAACATGACATGCCCATCTTGATGACTATTCCACTTAGAAATAAAACACTATGTCTTGTGATGCTATATAAAGAACTCTTTAGAAGTTGATTATATTCTACTGACTGACACTGACTTCACCTTGATGATTTTCTGCCAGCTGCATCTCTAACAGATGAGTGTTGATCTTTACAGCACTAAAGGTGAGCCTTGCAATAACTGACTCTCTCCTCTGAGAACACAGCATTCTAGTGTTTTTCAAAATGGCGGACTTCTCTCTGCCCACCAGTCCTCATGGGAAGGCATATTTTCTGTGACAATCTCCTCATACCTCTGGGTAGCAGGGGGGTTAAGATCACAATAATTTGGCGTCTTTGAATCAGATTTCTTTTCACTTAGAGTCATGGGATTGATCAGTGATAACCAGCCAGTTTCAGGAAAGGTTCCTGCTTAGGAGAGCCTGTTCTGGTAAGTCTCTGTAGACTCCTATCTTGTCTCTGCAGTTTCTGGGACAGGGGTGTGTTAGTGACATCATTTTCTTTGTGGGTGTAAGAAAAGTTGTTGGTTTTTTTTTTTGTTCTTTTTTATTTCCAGTTACTGAGCTTTGATTTTTATCCATCCTTAGGGCAAAGCAATGACTTGCGAGTTCTTCATGTGCAAAAGTAGAAATGGAATTCCTTCTGCTTCTTTTTTTTTCAATTGCTTTTCAAAGTGCTGGGAACTGAACCTAGCTAGGTGAATGCTGTGTAGCTGAGCTTAAGCCCCAGTTCACTCTACTAATCTTTTAATTAAATTCTTTGTGCTATTGACAACTAGGAATTTGTATATTCTGGGTATATGATCAGGTATTGTTCTTATAACTTTCAAGTATTTTCTTCCATTCATTAGTTTTCTTTACACATTTTTAATGTTTAAAAAATTAATTCTACTGGAGCCTGGTCTATCTGTTTTATCTCTAGTTGTCCATAACTTTTAATCCTGCATCCAAAACTCTTAACCAAATCCAAGGCCATGAGAAAAATACACAAGGGTTTCTTAAACCCTTTGTTTCCTCAATTTCAACATTTAAGGACATTTTCAAAGTATGATTTTACTAAATCATCATACCAAATCTATTTGGTCCCCTTTTATTGATAAAGGCATCTAAGTTAAAAATAGTAATTTTCCCAAGACTGCACAAGGACTAAATTGACAAGATATTTAAACTGTTGCTTCCAAATTCTTGATCGATATAACTGGGATGAGGGTAGTGTTCAGGACTAAGCAATAATCCATAAGATTTTCAGCAGTTCCTCAACTCATAAGTTATTCTAGAGAATCATCCAACAGTTTTACACACGTCATTGTCATGACAAACTATGAATGTTTTATGAATAAGAAGTATTAATTTGAACAGTGCTCATGAGTATGAGGAAGGTTCAAATACTGCATATATGGCAGCAGACAGTCCTGGGCAGTATTCAAACAATTTGACATTTGAATATTTTAGCAAGGGTAACAGAATTAGAGAGAATTGTGTGGAGAAATTGTCAATCTAAAATTTCAGTTGTTTCTATATTGTGTTGTTTCTCAGAATAGTACTGGTTGGATTTAAATATTGCATATGATGTGTAAAAACATAAACATTGTATAGTTGTATGTAGGTATATTAATGTTTACTTCATGTGCCAGAGTGAATGAATGTTCACAGAAACAAGGTGCAGAGTGTAAAAGGCTACAAGGAAGACGAGTCAGATCTCAAGGGTTCTTCTCTCACAATGATATTTAAACTCATTCATTTAGGAGAATTGGAATACTTGTCTTTCCTGAATTTCTCAGCTGATTTTTCTCTACTTTGAAAAATACCTCTAAGAGATTCTAAGAATTAATTCTTGCATAGGAAAATTAATGGAATAATTAGAGTCAGGTCTGACATTGCTCCCAACCTTCTGAAAAAAACAAGTTCTTCCCACCACACTGTCTACATCTGGCAGGACCCCAGAGGCTGAAAAAGAAAGTGATAAGAAAAACACCACTGGGCTTTATGACTAAGAGGCCTCTAGGGTAGCATTTTAGGAGTGACTATTGGCTGCATGAGCTTCCTGCTGCTTTTGCTGCTGTAACACATCAGCAGAAACTCATTAGCTCAAATGAGTACTCATGTGTGTTTTTCATAAGTTCTGGAGTTCAGAATCCTACAGGTTTCATGTGCCTAAAGTTAGGTTGTTTGGTAGGGCTGGTTCCATAATGATCCTGCATTAGTTTATGGTACTATAGCAACATACCACAGATGGGTTAGTTTAATAAAGAACAGAGATCCATTTCTCACGATTCCAAGAGGGAAAATCTAAGATTTTAAGGACCAGCAAGGTGGGTGTCTCCAAAGCCACTGCTTAAGATCACTGCCTTTCCTACACCAAGCAAATTAGAAAACTGCTTAACTTTAGAAGGTCTCAAGCTCAAAGTTTTCCCTCTTGGATATGTTGATTTCTCCAGTTTGAGCCTTGTTTCTTTACTCTAATGGGTCATTGACCTTCAAAAAAGACTAGTGTCCATAGATGGCATTTAAAGCAATATTTAAGCCACTATCATTTTTATTTTATTTTTGTTTTTTAGTGTATGTGTGCACATGAAAGCAGGCACTCATGGTGACCAGGTGCTCATGGGGACCAGAATAGAGTATGTGATTTCCCAAAAGCTGGAGTTTTATATCAAGTTAGTTGCTACTTGAGAGGTTGTTGGTGACTAAATTTAAGTCCTTTGTAGGAGCTGCTCATATTCTTAATCCATGAGTCATCTTTCTAGTCCATAATCCATTGTTTTTTTAAATTTCAACAATTTACATGTACTTTCCTGCCATAATGCTCCCTAAAGGGAACATTAAAAGAATAATACAATAGTCCCCATTAATCTGATGCTTTACCACCATTCAACCAATACCTGAAAATATTGAACCAAAATAAATAGGACAATTCATAAATTATTAAACTATACTCCCTTCCAAGTAACACTGATAAATTCTCACACCTATTATATTCCTCAGTATAGGAGCTATGAATAGTCCTTTATTTAGTGTATCCACACTGTATAAAATATACACATTACTTACTTGGCGTCCATATTGATTACTATGTCAACTATGTTGATAACATGTATCCAAATAATCCTTATTTTGCTTTTTAAAAAATTCACTCTAGAGCAGTGGTTCTCCACTTGTAGGTCATAGATCCTCTGGAAGCTGAATGAGCCTTACACAGGGATCACATAACACCATCGGGAAATTTACATTACAATTCATAGCAGTAGCAAAATTACAGTTATTGAAGTAGCAACAAATATAATTTTATGTTTGGGGGTCACCACAACATGAGGAGCTGCATTAAAGGTTGAGAATCAATGCTCTAGAGCATTAGAATGTGATGCTGCCAATTAATATATGCAGAACAAGCTGTGAAGAGTTTTGAGTACACCTGATATCATCAAAAGAATAAACAATGGGACAGTAAGATATCTCAAGAGAGAGGCTATGTTCACATATTTATTTTT
>JADRCD010194129.1:26877-36877 GCA_019843815.1 Montemys delectorum | reverse complement strand
TCACTTTTCCAATCTTTGGAAAAAATAGCTGACAGAAGCAAGAAATCAAAGAATGCTTTTGTTCCCTTTTGGAAGATAGAGTCCAGCATGGTGCAGGTGGTATGGCATTGTGGCTTGGCAGCTAATAGTGGGATCTTCTGACTCTTTAACTTCATGGATAACCAAGAAATAGGGAGCTCAAGTTGTCAGAACCAAAGTTAGTTCTAACTTTCAAAGCTCACCTTCAGTGACCACTTCTGCTATGTGGGTTGCATGTTTCCAAGATTCCTTGACTTGCTAAGACAATATGAGTAGGTAGGAACCCAATACTCAAATATATGTGCCGGTGAGGGACACTTCACATCCAAATTGAAAGTGTCACCTTCTGGAGTTGTGACTCTTATCTATGTCTTAGCAATCTCATGTATGTATTGCTCCTTGCTCATGGAAGGCTACCATGTTAATCAATGTTTATTATTACAGTGGGATTAACTTGTTAGTCTATACAGAGATCTTTGTCACTTGGGAAGTACAGAGGAATCTGAGGTATATATTCAACTCTCTAAAAAGACTGTCAGCTGGGCCTGGAGAAATAGACTTATAATTCCAGGTACTTGGAGGGCTGAGGTAGGAGAATGACAGGTTCAAGGTCTGCTTAGGCAACTTAGGCCATTTCAAGAGAAAAGTTAAAAGAAAGCTTAGCATGTAATTCAGTGAAAGTGGCTGCCTAGAATATGCAAGGAAGGCCCTGGGTTCCATCCACCAATAACAAGTCTCTCTCTCTCTCTCTCTCTCTCTCTCTCTCTCTCTCTCTCTCTCTCCCTCTCCACCATGACAAATGGCAGGTAGGTTCTTTCCTCAACCTCCTAATAGTTGAGATATTAGTCCCAGTATACCTATACAAAGATCAGAAGTTGGGATAGTCTGGAAAGAAAAAAAAAGGAAAATTATCTTTCTAAATCTGTACTTAAAGAGTCTTGCTAGGAATCATATAAGTTAAAGTGAGTTTTGCAATCCCTGAATTCGGCAAAGCAAGCAACAAAGCAAAGGCTGAAACACACACAGCCAGTGGTATTTGGAGTAAGATATTAATGAGAAAGAAAATGTCTTTCCAATGAGTTCCATGCTTTTCTGTGATGCATTGAAGTGCATGAATAAAAGAACAAAATAAAGAATAAGGAAACAAATACAGCCAGAATAAAGATTTCCTTAATACAATAATAATAATAATAATAATAATAATAATAATAATAATAAATATAGTGGTTTTGAAGAGGAAAACAAGTTCCTCCATCATCTTGGGATCTTTGTCTACAAATAACAGTTTTGGTAACCATCAGGAAGGACTAAAAAAAGATATATGTTCTCTTGGTGATAGGTCATTATACAAATTTCCCTTGGTATTGACACCAGGGCTCTCTAATGATCTCCACTGATATAAACTCTTCTCTGCTTCTTGTATTGGCCTAAGTATGGGGCAGTGGTTACAGCTACATCAATCTCTAGAGAGAGATTGATGTTCATCTTCTAGTCAGAACAGAGAGAGTGGAAAACTCTTCCTGAATCTCTTTGACTGTCAACTGCCTTTAACTGTAAGTAATACTTATGGCACCATGGACTTCATTTGGGGGCTGACATAATCTGATCTCTTTTGTTGGCATAGTAGGACTTCACTTTTTGCTGTTGCATGGTTTTTAGTGGCTCCAGGGCTTGAACTCAGGACCTTAAATATGCAAAGCAAGTACTCTACAGTCTTTCACATTGCCCACATACCCAAGGTGTTGATGATGTATGGTGATTAGCCAGATTTGAAGGAAGCATACATCCAAGTATGCAGTTAGTCAGGGCACATTTGTTGATTAATAGGTAGCATACAGCTTCCCAAAGCCTTCAAGCTTCCAGGGTTCAGATATAAAGGCAAGCCAAGTGAATATCATGCCAACAGGCCACAGTGTAGGCATGTATATGATACAAAAGGATAAATGAGTACATTTTTTTTATCTGCCTCCCTTCCCCCAAATGTAATGTAATACCGAAGCTATGTGTGCTGCTGTTATTTTCCATGGCTTCTGACCAACTTGGTATGTGATCTGGATTCAGCCGCCCTGTGACTCAACAGTGATTACAGTTAAGCAACAGGATTTGCCAGCAAATTAGTATTCACCGGAAACTACACTCAATAAACAGATCGTTTTGGAGATATTCCTTTGGTTGAAAATATGTCTTTAAAAGATTTATCAGTTGCTTATTTTCCTCTGAAAGAGAATAAATCAATGAAAATGAAGTTATGTTCATGCCCAGTAATTTATCACTTTAAACACACATGCATATAAATATGTAAGATTTGATGTTTGGTGTCAGCAATCATAGTACATACATGTAATCCCAACATTTGGATGGCAAAAGACAAAATGGTCATGAGTTCAAGGCCAGCCTAAACTACATAGCAAGACCCTATCTAAAACCACCAAATAAGTGTATAAAACCAGAAACAATAAAATGTGCTGATGGGAACAATTTAGTGGCATTTCTGAAGTTCGCTGCACATCATGAATTGTGTTATATGTGTAACTTTTAATCTAATCTGAGAGACTTCTGATAAAATGTTTTGGATTGAATTTTATGTGGCAACATCTGTTCCTTGTGTGAAAATGCATTAGCTGGATCTGTTTAGTTATTTCACTGCCTCCGGTCAATCTTTTTCTTCGAAGTTATCCATGCTTGCATGCAAATTCTCACAAGAGCTCAAACTTATGTAATAGCTTTTTCTTTTCTTTTCTTTTTTCTTTTTTTGACTCAGTGCACACATATCTAAAATCTGCAATTGTTTAGAACACTGCATGATGTCTTTCTGCATACCCATTATACCCAATCTCAAATCTGCTTCACGTAAACTTACCTTTCTTAAGCTGTCAGTCACAGACAGGATCTCTGTGAATTAATCAGTTGCCCCTGGCAACACGCAAGTGCAACGTATTTCAAGGAAATCAGCATGGCTCTTTGAAGTAAATGGGTAATTTTCCATTCTCTTTTAGAATACTTCATGCCAGCAGAAGAATCCGGCCTCTGTGACAACCGTAGAAATGTGCTGTTCTTTAATCGCAGGCTGACTCAGTTGCGGTGAACACCAGAGGAACAAGCCTTTTGTGTTAATGTTCTTTCTATGTCTTTGGGTGGGCTATCGTGTGTGTGGGGGCAAATGGCAACATGCAGTCAGGGGGCTGTGCAGGTGGCCCTTGGAGAAAGGACAGCTGTAAGTGCCACTCCCCCCCCTGTAGAAAGCCAAGTTACTTCTTTTGTTTGGAAAGAATATAGCAATTACTTGAAATTACTGCTGAAAATCTCATCTGTGACTTCCTATTTTCCTATTTTAAAACTGAAGGTCATTTTAGAGCTAGTACCACTTATAAATGGATTTTTAGAATGACTTTGTCTAGCACAGTTGTCCCCACCCCGCAACCTGGACCTCTCACTTTGCACTGTGATGTGTGTATGTGTATGCATGCAGGGACCAGAGGACAAACTCAGTATCATCTACCCACTGGATGTTGTTGTTCTTTAGAGACAGAGATCCTTACTAACCAAGAACTCACCAGCTAGATTAAGTTAGCTGGCCAAGTACCCACAGAGATCCTTACTGGCTTTGCATACCCAGTTCTGAGATGACAAGAACAAGCCACCATTCCCGGGCTTTTGACATGGTGCTTAACCCACTGAGCTGTTATTCCAGCCCTGCAGCTTGAGTCATTTCAGTATTTGGTTCACTTTCCCACCCCTGCCTGCCATTTTACAGGCAACAAATATTGGTTTCTTTCTTCTTACAAGACTCATACCTTGTAATTACAAATTTCAGTTGAGGTGAAACTAAATATTCCTTCTATAGACTTTCATTTAATATTCATGCACAGAAACATACCATAATGTGATTAAATTCCTTGAAGTCTATGTGTCTCTTAAGTGGCCTATGCTTAGAATCACTGATATTTCTTTCTCTTGCTTTTCTATCTTTGAGAGCCATGAGGATCTGTGCTGCCTGGCTTTTTTCTTTCCCTCAAAGTCTACATGTTCTCTTTCTTCCCTTCCAGTTGCAGTCACATTCCCTTCCCCCTCTGCCTCAACAGTTGCCATGGGTACCCAAGTATAACTGCCTCTACTATTGCTCACACCTAACCAGTTCATCCTACATAATGCCAGCATGATGGGGTTTATGTTCTAAGATTTATAAAGTGTTCTCCAAACCCCAAATTCATGTCCACAGGTCTGTAGGGGTTTACTGATACATTTTTAGCACTTTTCATTTTCTTCCTCTATTTGGATGAAAAGGTATAACATTGATTCCTGGATTGAATGATTGGTGTAGTGGTGATGTCATTTGCATGGGTGGCTTGAATACTCACATTTATTACCATGTTTATCTGTCCCTCACAGAGCCAATTAAAAATAATGCATTTCTTCCATTAAATCTGTGGTCAGAGTGATAAAGGTATGTGAGAGTATCAAAAAGCTTATTTAGACAAGAAATGGTCATTTTTCAGAATCAAGCCATGTTTTTGTGAGTTCTATGAGGAGTGATAGAATCATACTCTATAGTGGGTTTTGATTTTGTTTTTGTTTTTTGTTTGTTTTCTTTTATCAGGCTCTATCATTCAAAACCTCTCTCCATTGCATGTTAATTAAATTTGCCTTTCCATCCAACATGGGCCACTGGGCCATATCCCATAAGTTGTCCTTTGATTTTCTGACAAATCAGTGAGGGTGGATTCTGTCAAAAGCGCAGTGATCGATGCTCAAGGACTTCGTGCTTTATTAAACGCTTCCCTGCTGCTGCTCCCCAGTACTTCCTCCCACTCTCATTATCTGTTCTCCAAGTCTGGTGACTAAGTTTTTCGAATTATAAGGTACACTTTTTAGAACAGTTGCCTTCCCCCATTTTCTGGCTTCTAGAGGCTGCATCTCAGCTGCAGATCATCGGTGACTTCTGCTTTTCTTCTGGCTAGGAAATGCCTGATGTAGCTATTGTTTCTTCCCAAGAGCCCCTGAGCACTTCAAGTTGAGGGGTAAGGAGGAGGTTGGAAGTGAGTTCTGGTCTGAAGAGTGACTGGAATTTGTATAGATTTATTCATTCTTCTGGAATAGTCTGGAATATTTAAAAGTATCCTTAAATTTTTTTTTTTAGTTGTTTTCTTACCTCTTCTTTTTGCCTACTTTCCTATTCTAAGTTCCTTATTGGCTCTACCTGCCATAGTAAGTCTGCCCTTTCCTCATATACAGACATGCATATACTCACATCAGTGCTTAGTGAATCTACTTGGATTATTTTTTGAAGTATAATCTCCTGTCACCCAAACTGTCCTTGAACTCATGACACAGCTAAGGAGGATCCTGAACTTCTGATCCTCCTGATTCAGCCTCTCAGGTACTGGGATTGCAGACCACAACCTGTTTATTTGTGGCTTGGGACTGAATCCAGAGCTGTGTTCATGGTTGGTAAGCCTAGTACCTACTGAACTTCTCCCTGTCTGTCATGCCATTACTTCTTGACTGGCTAGTTCCTATCTTATTTGATAATACTGGAAAAAAATAAGACAGCTATGAAATACATCATCTTCTGTTGACTTTTACACTTTGCATTTGCTGATAGATAGAGAAACTTAGCCCTACAGTTCAGGGGAAAGAGAGTTTCCTGGCACTTTTCTTGGAATGATTTTCAGAGTTCCTAAAACTCATACACCTTTCGGTTGACCCTCTAGGAATTTTCAGACCAGAAGTACTATCTGTACTGATTTTAGTCTAAGTGCCTATCTTCTCCCACTGTGGCCAGACCAGAGAGTCCTTTGCTATATATGGGCCAGGGGCTTCGGACCAGACCATGTATGTTGGTGGCTCATTCTCTGGGAGCTCCCAGGTCTCTGGTTAGTTGAGACTACTGGTCTTTCTATAGGGTCACCTTCCCCTTTAGCTTCTTCAATCCTTTCCCTAGTTCCTCCATATGGGTCCCCAACTTCAGTTCAATGGTTGGCTGTAAGTATCTGCTTTTGTCTCAGTCAGCTGCTGGTAGGGTCTCTTAGAGGACAACCATGCTAGGCTCCTGTCTGTGAGCACATCATAGCTTCAGTAATGGTGGCAGGCCTTTGTGCCCCCACCCCCAACCCCATAAGGGTCACTCAAGTGCTGATGTGTGAGAAATGTTCTTGAAAATACTATTAAAGGTAATCTGTTAGTATATTAAGATTAGTTTAACATTTTATTTTATATGTACATGTATATGTGTCCCAAAATACATATGTGGAAATCAGACGGTACCTCGTAGGAGTTAGTTTTTTCCTTCTCATATGTGGACTAGGGATGGAACTCAGGTTGTCAAACTTGATGGTAAGTACCTTACCCACTGAGACATCTCCTCTGCCCTGTTTTGATACTTTAATGCTACTTATGTAACAGACAACACCATTCAGCCTCTCATTGTACATATGTCGTTTTTCAAATGCCATTTTTTGGTGAAGTAAGTAAATTGGCGTACTGTTCTTTCCTGAAACACCTCGTTAGTTTTCAAGTATAGAGTTTGATGGTCATGTCTGAAGGCTGCGCTCTGTTTTTAAAGGGAATATTTTGCTAGAGCAATACAACTTATCCTAGGCTGTTTCTGTTATATGGAAATCCAGCCATTAGCCTCCTAGGAACTTTCAGTAACAATTAAGGGAGGAAAAGTGGTAGGGAATGAACCCTGAGCTCTGGTTCCTGAGCCAAAACTCTTTCCAGGAGAGAGATCTCAGATGGACAGAAAAGAGATCTCCAAACATGGTGGCTAGCCCCAGAGCAGGAAGCCAAGATACACAGAATACTTGAAACAGCCAGCCTCATCCTTGAGAAGTCATCTGCTGGCCAGTGGCCAGAGGAAGATATGTGGGACTCCTGGGAAGTGTGCCCAACTCCACATTCAAAGCTTCCTGTTTGAACAGACTCTGAGTACCAAGAGATAAAAGGCCATCCCGTTTTAGAAGAGATGGGGGTGCTCTGCTTGGCAGCCTGATCTTGAAATTTCAGAATGTGCTAGTCTCCCCGTACCTACTCTCGGTGTTGCCTTTGATCATTAGCTTTAGCCAGACTGTATTTGGGGTGGCCTTCACAGAGTGTAATAGCTGTAGAAATTACAGAGGAGTTAGACCAAAGGCTGTTCGCAGAAAGGAACAGTTATGTTTAAGTTCCCGTAATGTAAGTTGCCCTAAATGATAGGATTCTGACTCGGTGCATACACTGATTTCAAACTGGATTAGGGGTTTGGGAATGCTTCAAGTTGTGTGGGGCAGGATAAAACTTCCCTGAAATCTGACAAGAGACCTGAACTGATTCCCCTTACTTTCATCTTCCTTTAAAGATGAACAGGATCCAATAATGATCTGTTATCACTCAGTGGTTGGTTTTACGTTTATGAGCAACATTGGGGTGATATGGGAAAGAAGCCAGTGTCTCCGTGATACCAATGATGATCAAAGAGTATAAGACAAGTGAAGGCTTTGTTTTTCAAGAATAGATATCACATAAACTCCTTGGGGGAATGGCTACTTTTTTTTTTTTTTTTTTTTGGATGGTTTTGTCAAGTCCTAGCAGAGTTTGCAAAATGGAAAGATTTGGAGGAGGAAGAGCAGTATAGAAGAAGGAAGTGAGGAAGAGAAGGGAAAGAAGGAAGGAAGAAGGTAAAAGCCAGATACCAATATTGTAGGGGATATAATCCTTTGGAGTTTACAAGAAGTACTATGGCATCTCCTGTATGTCCTGAAAGTTCAAAAGAAGATTATGGAAAAACTTTATGGTAGCTCTCTGAGCAGGTAGGAAATGTAACTGTGGATTCAGAAAAGAGTAAAAACTGCAGTTACATTGGGGGTGAAACCCATTGAGTCTACAGAAGAGATGAGAAGTTGGTTAGGTTGAGAGCAGTCACATGACTTCGGAGAGTTCAGAATTACAGAGAGTTCCCTTATGAAGACATTTGAAATCAAGAGGATTGCAATTTCTTAGACCTCCCCTATAAAATAAGCATGGAAATATACATCAGAGTCACCGGAGCGTAGCTTTGAGACCCTAGCCAATACTGTCCTATGTAAACTTGTACCTTGACTCCTCAGTTGATCTCTCTCTACCTTACTCATTGAGTCTCTTCCAAGCAGACATGAATCTCATCAGTCTGGCCTGGATCTCCATTGAGGAGCACTTAAGTACTGTCTAGCCATCTGTCTGCCAGGAGATGGGGTTGATAAGCCAATCTGGAGCCTTCGTTCACTCGTCATTTATCTTTACTATAGGTTGAACCTGTGTCACCCTCACTCAAACTTAGAGAATTGGTAGTACATGGTCATGATAGTCAGTGTTGACAACTTAACTGAATCTAGAATTACCTGGGCATGCTTTTGTAGGGAGCAGGTTTCTTGATTATGCTCACTGAAATAAGAAGACCTGCCTACTATGGGCAGTATCAACTGCTGGACTGAGGATCCTGTGTCAGGTCCTTTGGGCTCTTGCCACTCTGAGTTCCCTTGAACTGTGATCCTCAACAAGCCCTTTTCACTTAAGTTGCTTTTGTCAGAGTACTTTACTACAGCATCTTAAAAGAAACTGACACACTGTTATTCTTTCTCATTCGGATCTGAGATGTACATATGAATGAAGAGTGTGAACCTCAAAAGGCATATATTGTCATGACTTACTCATATATTGCTAAGGAAGCTGGGAGGGTCTAGTGTGTTTTGTAAAATACAGAATCACCCAGGTGCCTCAGATGCATGTCTGAGAAGCATAGCTAGAAAGATTTCCTGGAGTTATTTCTATTGTCCCAGATCCTGAATCCATCTTTCCAAAGTCATTTTCATACAATGCATTTGCCTAACCCTAGGGGTCCTCTTAAATTCCTGTTTCTATTCCTCCTCTTATTTATATCATACCCAAACAATTTTATTTGCTGCTTAAAAAGCTTTCAACAGACTGTTGAAAGAGGCTTGAGATGGAAGGAAATTAGGTCCTTCCTCACTTTTCAAGTTCTGTGGGGGAAAAGCTAAGCACATAACTCATGATCTAGAGAGGGAATCAGATATCAGTTGAGAAATGTGCACAGATGAAGGTCTGAGGGGGAGGGAGGAGAGAGGGAAGGGGAAATAGAAGAAGGGAAGAAAAGAAGGGAGAGAGGAATGGAAGGAGGAAGGAAGGGAAGGAAGGAAGGAAGGAGGAAGGCTGGTTGCTTTCTAAGTTTTGTTTGCCTAAGCTCCCATAGAACAGAAATTTATTGATGACTCACTGTGTGGCAAGGGCTAAGAATTCCCAAAGAGCCTGAATCTTGAATGAATGGAAGAAGTTTTTACTGTGAAACAACATATGTCCCTAGATGTATGTCCCTAGCAAGACAACCCACATACAGAAGCACGTTCTTTATGTAGGAAAATACTTACTTGCTCTTTAGATGTGATGAACAAATTTCAGTATTTGCCTTGATATGAAAGAGTGACAGAGATTCACCTCCTGTTAGATAAGAGAAGGTAATTGTGTGGCTAAGGAGGCCAGTGAGGTTGGAGATGGATGGCCTTCCTAGAAGGAAGACAAGGATTTATGGGAGTAAGGCTCAGCTGCAGAGGACTAGAGAAGTTCAAGGAAAATGATGCTGAAGCTCAAATTCTAAGTGGTTGGTGTCCAGCTTCGTTTAGTTGTGCACCTATACAATATTGCCTACTTTTTTTAAATCCTAAAACTCGAAAAAAACAGGTTGAAATAACATGTTTGCATATTGGGAAAATATAGAAGAAAATTATTCACAAAAGTTATGAAAGACACCTTTAATGAGCAATTATTAATATTGAGTATACAATCTTTTTTGCTGTTTCCACCTTTTGAGTGTACCTTTGTGTGTATGTATGTATGTGTGTGTGCATATGCATATGTGTGTGTGTGTTTGTATGTGTGTGTGTATGTGGTACCAGCATATACGTGGCAAGGTGGACATGTGCATATCTAAGGACAGCTTTGGGCCAGTGTCTTG
>JADRCD010194127.1:0-23771 GCA_019843815.1 Montemys delectorum | reverse complement strand
GAGGAGGAGGAGGAGGAGGAGGAGGAGGAGGAGGAGGAGGAGGAAGAGGAGCAGCAGGAGGAGGATGAGCAGAAGGAGGAAGAGGAGGAGGAGGAAGAGGAGGAGGAGGAGAGGAAAACTCCTTTTAGCACTTTTTTTACTCTAGAAACAGAGACTTCTTACCATCTAGGAACAGATTTGATCACTTGCCCTGCCTGGAGCCCGTCAATGACCTTCCCTGTTAGTGTGGACTAAGACGTTCCACAGCAGGCTGCTCATCAGGCCACAATACCTGTGTCCCGCTCTGCCTTCTCACAGACAGTGATGAGCATCCCACAGAGAGCACTGTCTGCGACTCTCTAGCTACAGTGATGACATCCAGGTGCTTGAGTTTTTCCGAGTAGAGAAGAGAAGTTGCAGATTCTGACAGACTCAAGAGTCCCCAGTGACTACTGTTACCCCACATGCCCTTCCCCCAAACCCTTCCTTCTGCCTACTGAGAAGCCGGAGAGCCTAGTCATAGGTTCCTGATGAAACCCTCTTCAGGGGCCTCTAGCAAGGTGATCCACTGCTGTCACACAGACTTCATTCCTCCTCAGAGCCCCTACATGCTGCTGTCTATCTGTCTGTCCATACTATTAGCAAAGTATTGTATCAAACTATGTATGTAACATAGTGTTCTTACCACTGGCAATCCTTCTTGGCATCCCCTTTGAACCTCACATCCAAGACCTTTCTGCTGTCTTCTCCTGAGGCTTCTTGTTCGTGTATTATGTCCCCTCCTCCAGCTCTGCCTGCATAAGACATGGCTGCTGGCCCTTCCTTTTCTATCAAGGCATTGCTGATCTAATAAACTGTCATCCTATGACTCCTAATCTTGGGTGGGGATAAGAATCAATCACCTCTGTGCCAGCAGGCAGAGGATCTTGATTTACCCAGGACTATAGCGAGTGAAGAATTAAGCCAAACACTCTGATGCTGGCTCAGTGTTCCTTCTGCCTAGGGACTCACCTTTCATCCCATGTAATTCTACATAGGGGGGTGGGGATTCTAAATTAATCTAATTAATTCTAAACTAATTAAGATTCTAAAATAATTCTACCATGCTAACAACAAAGATGGTCACATTTACGCCCGCATCTTCTCCTAACTTTTAGAAATATTACTTTAGAAGTAGCTGAAGAAACTCTCCCACCTAATGAAATAATTGTGTTACTGTGTAGCTCCCAAATATGTCTTTGTAATACATGTATTTTAACAACATGCTTTAGAGAAAAAAGTTCATGTTCTGACATATTATGCGGTGTATGAATGAATTACTTTGCGGGCAAACATTATTGTTTTTAAAAGAACTCATTCCTTAATGTGTTTTAAAGGAGTCTCAATGACATTCTTAAATTTTAAGTCCCAGTGGGACTAACAAGTCACACAGCCCTTCATGTAAGTCCTCAGAAAAAGAGTCAGGGGTAGCAGTGGAGGAGGGAGCGGGGTGCAATCATTTTAAACTTCTGTTTCATTCAGAAGGCAAAGATGAGTGTCTAAAACCCCAAAGTCAGTAAGGTTCTGACCATAGCATCCTACATTTTAAACATGTTTTCTCTAATTCTGCATCATCGTATTTGTAGTGGCTATTCCTGGTTGTCAACTTGACTACATCTGAAATGAATTACAATCCAGAATTAGAAGGCTCACCTGTGGCCCTAATCTGGAGGCTGAGAGATACAAGTTTCTGACCTGAATCTTGGCATGGAGACCTTGAGGAATAGTGGCTACGAATCCCATAGGATTAACATAGAAAGCTCTATGAGTTCAAGGTCATCCGGGGTTAAAGGTGTGGTGGCACACACCTTTAACCTGGGCCACACTTTTTGCTGGAGACCGATAGAAGGACATTGGAAGAAGGAAGGCTCTCTCTGCTTCGCCTGCTTGCCTTGTGGGACTGAGCAATTGCTGGATCCTTGGACTTCCATTCACAGCTGCTGCCGTGACTGTTGTTGGGAGTTGATTGTTGGGAGTTGGACTACAAACTGTAAGTCATCAATAAATCCCTTTACTACATAGAGACTACCATAAGTTCTGTGACTCTAGAGAACCCTAACTAAGACAGTATTTCTCCTCAAAGATGTAGCTTACATGACAGGAAAAACAGTGGGGGGTGGGGAGAGTGGAGAAATGGAGGGTTCAATACTTTTAAATGAGATGAGAAGTGCTGAGCCAAATTAGGAAGGTGAATATCCATCAATGGAAACAAACTAGAGGTAAAGTGGAGCTATGTCCTCCGTTTAAATAATCGACCAAGCCAAGAGCCCCCTCTGTTAGCAGACAGGGTTGTAAAAGGAAGGAAAAATCCTTCCTCAGGCAGGCTTGCCCACATTGAAGTGGGAGGAAATAGAACACTTAGGCAAAGAGCCTGCTAAATACTTAATGCCTCAAGTTCCCACAGCCGCTCTGATATTTACTGCTTCTAGTGCTTCCTGCCTTTTGCTCTTCTCCTTTCTTACCTCGGTGCACAGGGCTTCGGTTCCCATCTGAAAACGGCCCATCCTCAGCTGCTTTGAGACTCTGCTTTCCACCATTTAGAGCTTTCCTTTTCAGCCCAGGACTCCATCCCTCTCTTCTCCCTGCTAGAATCCCTGTGTGTGATAAAGCGTCCTCTGGGTACCCAAACTTTTGAAGCTACTGATTCCTCAGACCCTTTTCTCCTTAGCTCTATTGCCCAGATTTCTTTCCTTCTACTATTAACTTCTGATCAATGAGTGCATGCGCTCTGCAGTCTTGCGTCTGGCGCAGACATCTGTGAGCCCCTCACTTTCTTTGTGGTCAAAAAAAAAAAAAAAAAAAAAGTTGGCCATACTACCTCAATGGCTGTTGCGAAGATGTGTCCTGGAGATGAATCTGGATACATACACTGGCAGATAATGGTCCTTGCTAAGTGCTTTGCTTTCTCCTAGTTCACACTCGGAGGTTTATCCTTGGATATCTGTTCCTCTGCTTCATCCTCTTAGCTTAGAATTGAGTAGATACTCAATTCTCCTTAATGTAGCTTCCATACCTCTCGATGAATAAGCCTTGGCTTCTGCTCTACTCTCTCAAATCATCAGTGGTCCTCGCTGGTGTCTATAATAGACACACAGTGTTATCTAAGCGCTGGAGGCCCATTGAGAGCAAGCGCGTTCCTTCGGGTCAGAAGAACGGAATCTACATCTGGGTGGACATGCGGTATTGTCTCCTCAAGAGTTAATCTGTTTAAGCTAGCTGGTTAGCCTGACTAAGGGAGTGCCCTTCAGAAAGTCAGACTCATCAGGCTAAAGAGGTGGAAAGAAATAAAAATAATCACCGTATTAATGAGATAAATTCCTTCCCAGAAAGCCTGCCCCTACTGCATCACTCATGAAGCCAACCACAGCCACATGGCTGAGTTAAGCCTGCTCCCTTTCCTGAATTACACAGAAAAGCATTATTTCCCAATGCTAGCCAGTGCCTAAGTACATTTTCCCTTGTACTTTGAGCTTTTCCACTCTTTTCTTGAAACCATCTGACCTGTCAGGTGGCTGACCTCCTACCGTCGCGGGTTTTCCGTCCTTCATCTCCCTTTTCTGGACAGCTGCCAAGAGGTGCAGCTTGCCTTGTCCACTCAGCCTCTTTCTTTTAAACTCTAATAAAATTATCCTCAAGCTTCCTTCTGAGTCCTTTAGTAAATGTTTTTATTAATGAGACCAACAATCTTGAGAGGGAACCCCAATTTCCCACTAATATGGCAACCCAGGAGACACCCCCCCAAATTTATATCAACCAACTGTATTTTAAGATTCACATTCCACTACCAACATTTGACAAGTCCAGTTCCACAGGTCATAGCTAGTCTGTCCTTAGACTATGGCTTCCTTCTCTCTCCTTTCTCATTGTCCCTCTTGCCAAGTCCTTGTCAAGATTCTTAACTATCTTAAACAAATAATATTAGCAAACATAATAATAAAACTAATATCACTTCTCAGTTCCAAATTTTGATACATGTGCTTCAATGTCTGTAAAAACTGACTTTATGGCTGTACCTGAGATGTTTCTGTCCCCTCCTGAAATCTCATCCACCCTGCAATATTCCTGAAGGAATATACTGTGCTGGATGTAGGGGATACATGTATCTTTAAATAACATAATCCATCAAAAACAAGGAAAATCTGAGGAACTGTCCTAGCTATAAGAACCTACAGTATGATGTGATATATTGAAACAGAGAAAGAGTATTAGATTAGAATTTTTAAAAATCTGAATGAAATGTGGACTTTCATTGTAATAATGCACCA
The DNA here is from genome assembly GCA_019843815.1 of Montemys delectorum. Classification (NCBI taxonomy): domain Eukaryota; kingdom Metazoa; phylum Chordata; class Mammalia; order Rodentia; family Muridae; genus Montemys; species Montemys delectorum. The sequence continues at coordinate 19,488 of JADRCD010194127.1, read as the reverse complement.
GAAACAGCCATTTAGAAATGGAGGCAGAAAAACTAGGAGTTCAAGGCCAGCCTCAGCTATATTAGCAGATCTGAGGCTAACCCTTAGGAAGCCCTGTGTCAAACAAGCAGCAAGGCACAGTCCAGATGTGACAGTGTACGCATGCAGTGCCAACTCTTGAGAGCAGAGGGTTCACCAAGAGTTTAGTCTAGCCTGAGCTTACTAAGCAGGTTAGTATCTAAGCATGGCTTCTATGATCTTTAAACTAATTAAAAGCTACAGATGTGTATGTGATCTGTCCTGGGAACAGTCAGGCACATGCCCTGGAAAGACTGAAATGCAACTGCAAGCTCCAGTCTGTAACAAAGAGAAGATGCTAAGATGTGAAGGCAGGATTTCCGTGGCAAGATGAAGAAGTCAAAGGGAGATTGTGATGGTTTGTATATGCTCAGCCCAGGAAGTGGCACTATTAGAAGGTATGGCCCTATTGGAGTAGGTGTAGCTTTGCTGGAAGAAGTGTGTGACTGTGGGTGTGAGCTTTAAGACCCCCATCCTAGCTCCCTGGGAGTTGGTATTCTGCTAGCAGCCTTCAGATGAAGATATAGACTCAGCTCCTCCTGCACCATGCCTGCCTGGACACTGCCATGCTCCTGCCTTAATGATAATGGACTGAACTTCTGACCTGGAAGCCAGCCCCAATTAAATGTTGTCCTTCTAAGAGTTGTCTTGGTCATGGTGTCTGTTCACATCAGCAAGACCCTAACTAAGACAGAGATGTAAGGAATGCTTCATTTTTTAAGTGAAGGATTTTTGAAAATGTTGTAAAATTTCAAAGGCCAAAAAAGAACCTCTTACAAATTTCAGAGCCTGAGTAAAGCAAAGATGGGGAGGAAGGGGGCAGGATGTTATGTGCAGAAGGAAGACTTCCTCCACAGTAAATGATTCCAGGGGTGTGAGGAGGAAGTGGAGTCCAGGTCTGGCTATCCCAGAGTTCCCACTACAGAGCTCTAGAGGGAGTTCTGAGCCTTGCATGTCTATCAAGAACTAGCATTCTGATATAATTAGATGTTCTCTGAGGATGTTTCTACATGGAGCCAGCAGCAGCGTAAGATGGAGCCAAGCAACACCATTCCAGAAGTTCACATGGTAAGTGGTCTAGATCAAAGAATCTACAAACAAAGGGTAGTGGAGGGTTGCATGAAAAAGTAAGGGATTCACAGCAACCAACCACCATTGCCACAAGTGCCCAGTAAATAACATATCCTCAAGAGAGCCAGAAAACAATGAGCGATGCCAGAGTACTCAGAAATGTGTGGCTTAAGAATGTTGGTCCTTAATAGAAAGAAAGAAGTTAAGTAGAGAAACTGACTGATCAAAGATTTGCTGACAGTTACTGTCAGGTAACAACCAGCCTGCTGCAGAAAGGCACAGCTTTCATATTAAGGATATCGGGCATAATCAAATATAAGAAAGCACAATGTGATAGGGAATCCACAGAGACAGTGCGTTACAGCTGGGACAGTCAGGGTAGCTTGCAGGAAGGACAGAGGTCTTAGAGAATGAGGACGATTCTTGAGAGACATATAAATCAAAGATGAACCAAATGATTATATGTAGGAAAACCTGAATCTACATGCAGTAACTGATGCAGTAATTTCTTCTGTTACTTATACATTAGAGAAAATATGATTCTTGTACACAGGGGTAAATATGCCAGAAGCTAGTGAAGGAAACTGAGATCTACTCAAATACCCATGTCTACAAGAATGGATAAAATAAGTGATTTGTACAAAAGGGTAATTTAGACGAGGTAGATTAGACAGACAGACAAACAGACAGAGAGACAGACAAAGAGATGATAGGTATCAACATGATTATGTTACTAATACAAAACAGAGAAGAATTATTTCCTATCAAGACTCGTAGCTTACACATACACATGAAGTTTATCGGACTTCATTTTTGTTTATTAACATTAATAAATATTTGTGTGTGATGTATGTGTGGGCATGTGCTTTCCACATTATCATGTGTAAGTAAGAGGACAGCTCCGTGGTGTTGTTTTCTCTCTTTCCACCTTTGTGTGGGTTCTGGGGATTGACTCAGATGGTCGGTTTTACATGGCCAAGGCTTAACCCACTGAGCCATCTGCCCTATGAAGAGACTATATTTAGCAGTATACAGGGGTGAATGGAATCAAAAGTTGATAAAACTGGAAACATGTACTCACAATAAAGAGAAGCCTGAGCTGCCTCTGGCCCTGAACTGATAAAAAGGGTTTGCTGTTATTGGGCCCTTGAGAGAACTGAACCCATAGAAGAGAATCTTCCTGAGACAGTTGTCAAAGTGTTGAGAATAAGTGACTGGTACTGGGTAGGAACTAGCCCTAAATAGGACATCTAAATCATCTGCACTGAGGCTCAGGGAACATTATGGAAGAGGCAACATAAAGAATGTAAGAGCCTGAGGGAAAAAAATAATCTCATCTAAAATATTCAGCTCATTAAACCTGCAAAGGTTTCTTTGTCATTTAAAGTAGCATGTTCACAGTCTCTGGGGATGAGCACCTTTGGGAGAACATTATCCTGCCTACCACATCATACTTCTTCCACTTCCACTCCTCAGTTGCCTGTTGCTGCTTCTCAAGAGACAAATCCAACTGGTCAAGGAAATCTGAAGACACAGCCGTGAGACTCAGGCTTTGTGGGACTCTTTGTGGAGTAACACAGAGAATGGAGTTGGTGTGGGGCATTGGAGACTTGCATGGTGAGATGTGTCATGTGGTATCATTTATATAAATGGTAAAATGCATAATATTTAGAAAAAATATATTTTGTCAATTATTTTATATACATGGTAGTTTTGTTTTGTTTTTGGTTTTTTTTGGGGGGGTTTTCGAGTCAGGGTTTTTCTGTGTAGCCCTGGCTGTCCTGGAACTCACTCTGTAAACCAGGCAGGCCTTAAACTCAGAAATCCACCTGTCTCTGCCTCCCAAATGCTGGGATTTAAGGCATGTGCCACCACTGCCTGGCGGTAGTAATTTTTCAAATCTGGCTTTGTGCCTAAAAGAAATGGAGAGATAGTACAGGTGCTTTCCATAGTCCTCATCATCAACATAATACATTAGTCACAACTTACGTGGATCCACATTACTTGTTTACTTTTTAAGACAGGGTCTTCCTATGAACCCCTAGGTGACCTAAAACCCCACTGGGGGCTGTGATGATGGTGGTTTAGTTAGGGTTTCACTGCTGTGAACAGACACCATGACCAAGGCAACTCTTATAAAGGAAAACATTTAATTGAGGCTGGCTTACAGGTTCAGAAGTTCAGTCCATTATCATCAAGGTAGGAACATGGCAGCATCCATGCAGGCATGGTGCAGGAGAAGCTGAGAGTTCTACATCTTCATCTGAAGTCTGCTAGGAGGAGACTGACTCACAGTCAGCTAGGAGGAGGGTCTCAAAGCCCACCCCCACAGTGACACACTTCCTCCAACAAAGCCACACATATTCTAACAAGGCTACCCCTCTTAACAGTGGCAACTTCCTGGGCCAAGCATATCTAAACCACCACAGATGAGTGTATCCCATGTTGTACCCACTTTGGAAGAAGTATGTCACTGTGGGGGAATGGGTTTTGAGGTCTCAAAAGGCCAAGCCATTTCTCTCCCTGCTGCCTGCCAATCCAGATGTAGAATTCTCAGCTCATTCTCCAGCACCATATCTGCCTTCAAGCCACTATGTTTCTCACCATGATGATAATGAACTAAACCCTGAAATTATAAGCCAGGCCCAATTAAATGTTTTTGTTGATAAAAACATAGTCATAGTGTCTCTTCACACCAATAGGAACCTTAACTAAGCTGGGGATGAAGGGAAAAATAGCGCACATGAAAGTTTACACCTTCCCAGGGCCCACACACTTCCCTTAGAAATGGCCCCTGCCTCTGGTCCCAACACACTCACACCGGGTGCTGACTTTAGAGCTATGCTGGCCTAACACCCTGAACTGCTCCATAGTACTTACCTCATTGTGAACTGCTCCATGATTTGACCATTTCTATCATGGCTGTCTTCCTCAGCTCACCAAGAAGGTTCTTGACTAGCGGGTTATCCTGTCAGCTCCTCAGCGTCAAACAGTCTCCATGTTCGAGAGTTCAGAGAGGGCAGGAGGCGAGTGCAGAATGGCACATTGCTTCATGATTCCTAATCCAGCTCACCTCTCCCTTTAATAAGACCGAAATGGAAAAGGCAAGTCAAGGAGCTGAGGAAGGATGGGGAGCAAAAGTGAAAGAGGGAAAGAAAATATCTATTGAGAAAAGGGGGGTGGGGGGAACCCTATCTTTCATGAACCAAATTTGAGAAGAAAAAGCAAACATTAGACATGTCTGTTGAAGAGATAGCTGCCTGGGAAACTCCAAGAGGAAACAGCCAGAAAAAAATTGCTTCTATACACTATTTCCCATAGTTGTGAAGTGCACATGTCTCTTACTGACCAGCCTGCCTGGTCTACAGAGGGAGTTCCAAGACAGCCAAAGTTATATAGAGAAACCCTGTCTCAAAACAAAACAAAACAAAACACAAAAAACCAGAAAAACAAAATCAAATCAAAACAAAACAAGACACCAAAGAGAGGAGAGAGAGAGAGAGAGAGAGAGAGAGAGAAGGGAAGGACATGTGTATGTCTGTGTATGTATGTATATATGTCTCTGTATGCATGTGTGTATGTCTATGTATGCACGTGTGCATATTGTTGTGTTCATCTTGCTGTGAAAAGATACCTCACTCCGAAGGGCAAACCATGTTTTTCTATTCAGCACCATAAGCCAGACCCTGGCTCTGATCGGGGGCAGCTGTACTATTCTCCTGACAGCTCAAATGCAACCTGAGTTCTATCCCTGGGCTCTACAAGATGAAAGGAGAGATCTAACTTCCACACAGGTTCAAAGCAGAGAACACCTGCTACTGCACACACACAAATAAACACATCAATGTAATTTTTTTTTAAATAGAAAAAGAAAAGCTGACCTCTAAAAACTGCCCTGTAGAAAGCGGGAAGGACCAGAATATATATCTGCCAGGCTCCTCCACTACCTCCCAAGTTCAAAGTGGCCACCTTGCTCCAATTAAGGCTGGAACTCCTGTGGCTACAGATCTTACATCTCACTAGGAATTTCTTTTCCCTTTAGATCCAGGAATCTTTCCCATGGATGTGATCTTTGGGGAGTTTCCCCTTTCCTTCCTGGCTTCCCAATTTTAGCCACACCTTTATTCTGTTCGTAGGTGCTCAGAGACTGGATGAGAACACCCTGGAGATTCTACTTGTCTCCGTGTGATTCTTTATTGTGGATTCTAAGTCCATCAATCCTTTTCCCTCAGGATCTAAGGGATGGCAAACTTCACTGGGACATTCGTTTCTTTGCTTCCGATCATAAGGCTATTGTTCTGTGGGTCTGATTTTGTAAACTGGTAACGATAGTGCAGATCCTTTGCATATTAGGGTAATTCATGGCTCAGTATGTGGTGTTCAGGAAGCCATGGGTCCTAAAGCCCTCCTTCCCTTCCACTGACCCTGCTCATTAGTGATCTCAGGAAAAAATGCTAGAGCTGGCTTCTTGCCCTCACCATCTATGAAGGTTAACTATGAAGAGTTATGCAGGCAGTATGCATTATAAGTTAGGGATTGTCTCCTTTTCCAAGCAAGCTGAGTACTCACATTGAAAGAAAGAAGAGAGCTCATTCTAAAGCAGCATGGCTTAGTCACAGCATTACCAAGATGCTAAAGAGTTTCCATGGCCCACAGTCTGTAACAGAACACACGTCTCCTGTGTACATGCAGCCCACGGGACGGGAAGGCACGTCTTAACTCTTTTTCATCCTAACGAAGTACTTACAGACTGGACAGAGACATAAGAGAGATTTCATTTCCATGGTTGGGTTCTTGTTTTGACTCCAAGCATGGCAGCCCATTTCACACAGGGCCTGAGGAAGGGTGAGGCCAAGGAGCCCACATCTAGAAAGTGGAGTGTCTGTTGTTCAGCTGTCTGAGAGAAGTTATAATTCCTGCTAATCATTGTGGCGTTGTGCATATTCTCTCGCACCAACCACAGAATTTAATATCCCAGCTAGTAGGAGGCAGAGAATTTATCTGGTTAAATAATTCTCTTTTATAGATAAGAAAACTAGAATCCAGAAACATGAACTGCATGCCTAGCTCAGACAGCTGCTGAAAGCAGAACCAGATGCAAGCTTGATTCGCTTTTGGCTCCCGGAGCAGTATACTTCCAAACCCCAGGAATTCAGTGTTCCAGATTATAAGGAAGAAGGACAAAACATGCCAAGCCTTTAAGAAAACTTTCGAAAGTCCCAGAACCCTTTACAGTTGTCTAAAAACCTTATCTAGAGGGGACAGAAGAAACAGTAATGCAATCTTTACATTTTTATATAAGGGAATTTATATAAACATATTTGTAAATATAAAATAGATTTAGATTTTTGACAATAGAAAATTGCAGCTGAAAACCATTCTGCTGCTTTGTAAAGCCAAGCAGGCTTTATTAGCAAATGTGGCTGCATTGATCTAAAATGGTGATTTGGAAAGAAATCTAAGTGTTCCTTACTGATCCATGGAGTGTCCTGTGTTTCACGATGGCTGAATGATGCAAATACTGGCAGATAAAGGCTCTGTGCACAGCCCAAGGGCATGAGTGAGCCATGGATCTAGAGTACAACTTGGCTGTCACTGTCTAATCTGCTCCACAACTCATTGTCTAAGTGATCTTGGTTTACTAGGGAACCTTATTGCCTCATGTGGTTCCTGGAAGAATCAGTACACTTAGGATTCTGAAAGCAATATAGGTTCAGTATAACTAGCACTCACTGTCTTTGAGAGAGAGAGAGAGAGAGAGAATCTTATCTGAGATTTAACAGTCTGTGCTTGTCTGGCATTACTTCATTTCAAAAGCATGCACCAAAGAGCAACCAGAGGGAGCTCTCTGGTCAGGTTAGAATGTGGAAGTGTCCTGGCTCGGTATTCTCATTGAGCTTTACATCTGTGCTCCTCTTTGAGTTGAAGCTGCTGTGTGAAGGCAGCAAGAGTCAGTCTCTGAGCGTCTTTTCTTGAATTCAAGTGAATCCAAAAGCTGCAGCTCTTCATAGTGGGCATAGCCAAAGGATGCTCCTGAAAATGATGTCACTGAGATGCTTTTACAAAAGGACACTGCAAGTGTGTATATTCTATTGGATAATGGACAGATAGATGACAGACCAATAGATAAACAGACAAGCAGATAGACAGAAAGAAGGAAAGAAAAAAAAAGAAAGAAAGAAAGAAAGAAAGAAAGAAAGGAAGGAAGGAAGGGAGAGAGAGAGAGAGAGAGAGAGAGAGAGAGAGAGAGAGAGAGAGGGAGATAGACAGACAGACAGACAGACAGACAGACAGATAGGATGAATGGATGAATGGATGGATGGGTGGACAGACAAACAGACAGTGCACAAATGAATGAACAGACAGACAGGAAGATTGTAGCTAATAAATTATACATACAATCAGAGTTGCCCCTTGAGGCATTTCTGTTTAGGAAATAAAAACAAGAGAGATCCATGCCAGGGAGTGGTGATGCATTCCTTTAATGCCAGCACTCAGGAGTTGGAAAGAGGCAAATCTCTGTGTGTTCAAGGCCAGCCTGCCTGGTCTACAGAGGGAGTTCCAAGACAGCCAAAGTTATATAGAGAAACCCTGTCTCAAAACAAAACAAAACAAAACAAAACAGAAAAACAAAATCAAATCAAAACAAAACAAGACACCAAAGAGAGGGGAGAGAGCGAGAGAGAGAATGAGAGAGAGAGAGAGAGAGAGAGAGAGAGAGAGAGAGAGAGAGGAGGGACATGTGTATGTCTGTGTATGTATGCATATATGTCTCTGTATGCATGTGTGTATGTCTATGTATGCAAGTGTGCATATTGTTGTGTACATCTCGCTGTGAAAAGATACCTCACTCCGAAGGGCAAACCATGTTTTTCTATCCAGCACCATAAGCCAGACCCTGGCTCTGATGGGGGCAGCTGTACTATTCTCCTGACAGCTCGGATGTGGGCTCTCATAGCAGACCCTGCCTCGTTTTTTTCCCAGTGTGCCCTTCATGCAGCTTCCAGTTCCTCTCCCTGCCTCTCCTGGGCTCCTAGCTTGGTCACTCTTGACCTCATGGGGGAAAGAAATTAAAAACTCATTAATACCTGAACAGAAATTCCTTCCAAGTCATTAGCATTCCTGATGAAGATGCCTCCTCACAGATGTAAAGCCCTCCTCCCCACATCCTTTTGTCTGATTTCTAAATCTTTGAGAACCTATATGGATGACATCACCTTTCCTTTTGTAAATCTAGTAGATGACATCACCTTTCCCTGGGAAGTGAGTCCTGGTGGTCTCACCTTAGTGTTTAAGTGTATTGGAACCTACAATTGCTTCTTGATTTGAGGGTCCTGTGGCTATTTATTTTTTTAACCACCTGACTCTTTACCCTCTTTTCGAAATTATACAATTAAAAAAGAAAGGAAGTGAGGATAAAAGAAAGAAAGAGAAGAAGAAAAGGATTGAGGAAAAGAGAAAAGAAAGAAAGAAAGAAAGAAAGAAAGAAAGAAAGAAAGAAAGAAAGAGAAAGGAGGAAGGAAGGGAGGGAGGGAGGGAGAGAGAGAGAGAGAGAGAGAGAGAGAGAGAGAGAGAGAGAAAGAGAGAGAGAGAAATGGTTCCACATAGGTGAATATGCCTACTATCCTTCCATCACCTCCCTAAGTCCTTGTCTCATTCCTCTGTCCTCCAATATCTACCCTGAGATTGCCAGGGGCTGGGCTACAGGGAATATAGTCTCTTTCTAAAAGATGTTTGCCTGACTCTGAAGCAAAAAGAAGCAGGACAAAGGGGCTCCACTGTCCACAGATTCATAGAATATTGGTATTTGTTCCAGGATTCCTGGGGTGTGACTTCATCACTTCTTTAACTGCAGTTTTATAGAATTGGGTAAATTTGAGAATTAATTTTATTATGGTAATAGTTTTTCCCCAGCCAGCCCCTCCTACCAACCCAGTTTTCTATATTGTTTTCTTATCACTACAAACTTTGGCCTCCATATTCAAATATCTGCCATTGCTTCTAGGGGCTGGATGGTGCATAATTCTCCCTGTGGCTGAAGGACTGGGGATAATTATGGGGAAATTCTGATTCCTCTACTGTACACAAGAGCACAAAACCTGGACATTCATAAGTGAGGTTAACCCTGGTTCACAACATTGTCCCAAAACGTTATGTGGTGAGCTCTTCAAATCCTAGGAATGGAAGCAACCTCAGAAAACATGGAGTCTAGCACTTTCATTTTCCAAGCAAAAGAGTGATCTGTGCATACCTGGGGGGCAGAACAGAGAGAGGTTGGGAGCTTGGGCTCTGACAGCCAATTGCCATGCTTCCTGACCAGCTCCTCCAGTTCCTACCATCTGTGTGTCCTTGGACATTTGACACTCCTGTGCTCATCCTTTCTGCGAAATGGTGCCAGCACTGTTGTCTGAGTGATGGGAGCACACTCAAACAGTGCTGGCAGCAGTAAGCCATGTGGCTGTCAGCAAAGGCAGTGTGAGAACCGAGTACTACCATGCCCTGACAGAAATGAGGCCAGAGAAGGTACAAGCCTCACCAAAGACTACAAATTCCAAGAGGGGCGACAAAAAGCCCTGAAGGCAAATCCAGCTCTCCCTCTGCTCCCCCCCCCCCCCCCCCCCACACACACACACACACGAGCACTGAGTCTCATATCCAGGGCGTCTGGTAAGGCTAAACAGTAGAAGCAATAGGTTCTCCTCAGTTTTGTCCTGCTTCCCACTCACTCTTGGCAGGTAAAGGTTACTTGACTTGTCTTCTGGTGGCAAACCGGAGGATATCTACAAATCCTCAGGGCCCCGCCCCAGTCCACCTCAACAACCCCACGTGGCCTTTCTTTGTTACAGTTCTTTGAAATGTGGGCAGAAACCTGACATCTGCTATGACTCTCCCCTCCTGCTTTCAGGCTCCGCTGTCAGCACAGCCTGCTCGCTCTCCTGCACACTCCCACAGGGCTGTCACGAAACTCGAAGATATTAGCATCTTTACTCCTTTGCTCTGAAGGTGACTCCGCGGGGCCCTCCTTCCAGCCTCCTCCTCTGCCCACTCCTACTTGTTATACAGATGAGGCGCCTGCCTCTAGGAGGCCTCCAGCGGCCTGGCCTTGAGGGGTGGGAATGACTCTCTAACCTCCCTCCTCTTTCTCAGCATCACTTCTTTGTTTCCTCTGCCCAGCTCTTCAAGATTAATCTTGTCCCCACTGTGCTTCTCAACAAGGGAGTAGACTCTGATGACGTCTTCAACTCCCAGTGCCCCGGTGCATCCCAATCAAAATTCAGACACCTCATCCCAGGGCGGAAAAATGCCCACCTTATAGTTTCACTCACCAGGCAGATTAAGGACAAAGACAGCTATTGGGATGCAAAATTGTCGTTCAGTCCTCAGATCCCAGAGAGCTGCCACTTCTAACTTTACAGTGAGTAACCTTGAACTGACCAAGAGAAATGCTGCTCTCTTCTAACGTTCTTGGCGGCCAGAATTTCCCCAGGGAGCTGTTGTCTGAAGGATGAGCAAGATCAAGACAGGAAAATCACATCACTGTCTGCAGAGAGGGGGAGTTTCGGGCTGTTTTATGTGGTTAGGAAGCAAGTTTTGGTTGTAGTTGTTTTTAAGGATTATTCCTTTATCAGGAGAAGGTTAGACAGAAGAAACCTTTATTCTCTGTTAAGACTCCACCCTAGCTCCAGACAAAAGGAATGCAGATGAGCGAGAGGAGCCGCCCCTCCGGCCACACGCGCCCTGCCCTTCCTATTTGCAATAGTGAAATGTTCGCCCAGCTATCTGTCTGCAGCCACGGTGATTTCTTTTGCAACAAGACACTGTACCATCGAGTATGGTTTATTATTTCACTCTTCCTCTGTGCACACATGGTTCATGTTTCCCTCTGGTTCTTTCCGAGCCTTTTGCTTCCTCTGGACCGGTAGAGTTTCGTTCCCTCCTTCATCCACTCCTACAAGCAGCATACTTTTTCTCTCCTTAGGAGCCTTGCACGTAGCTGCCAGGGGACATCGCGATTAACACTGAACAGAGTCGCCAGCAGATGGCACTCTACAGAATGCTCAGAACATGGCAGAACCAAATGGTTAAAAAAAAAAAAAGTCACTGAAAAGCACCAGGGGGTTCACTCAAACCAACGATCTCTATATTATTTTTATTTCTTATATACAGTAATAGAACATTTATTCATTTGTAATCATCTCTATCTTAAATGTACATAAATACATAAACATGTCTAGATAAATCTCTTAATGCATTTCCTAATAGTTTCTCCCTCACTAGAATGAATACTATAAATATTCCAGAGAAATCATTGATTTAGAGTATCTTGGATTTCCTTTTACCAGAAAGGGTCCTCTTTTCTTAATTACAAGGTTTTTAATGGATTGGTTGTGTGTGTGTGTGTGTGTGTGTGTGTGTGCGCGCGTGTGCATGTTTGTGTTTTGTTTTGTTTTTTGAAACACAAACTTACATGCATATACTGGGTCAAACACTTAGCTGTAAGCAAAATAACCAACTCATACTACTTTAAACAATAGGGGAATATTTGACGTGGCTTCTAGAAGAACTAACTTATAAGCCCAGTAAGACAAGGGTGATGTAAGAGCCAAAAAAACTAAAAGGCTGCTTGGGTATAAATGATTGGTTCAATTGCATATTGTTTTGTATCAGTAATCCCGGGACCAGGTAAAGCCTATCATCAATACAAAAGGTAAACAGGCTTCAGTCACATAGATAGCAAAGAAAGCCCAGTCCCTCATCTCCCCCTGAAGTAGCCTCCCATTCACACAGGTCACTTCCTCCACAGTAGGGTGTGCCTACATCCTGAACCAGATTCCAAGGCCCCTCTCTAAATTCCCTGCCTCTGCAGTGAAGAAAGAAACAAGCGGCTGGAAGGACCATTGTGGAAGCCAGTGTACGGCATCTACAACATTAAAAAGTGTCGATATGAGGAGAAAGTCTGATAGGCAGATACTGTGAGCTCCACGTGGACAATTCTAGGCTCTGAGTTTTATCACGAACTGGGAGATGGAAGCGTGAAATAACAAGCTGTACGAGGACACAGTGCCATGTTGAGAAGGAAATCACCGTGGCTCCGGACAGAGAGCCATTCACCATTGAGAACATAACAGGCAGGCTTGGGTGGTTTAATTACTAAGGGGGAAAATGTCCCCAGTTTTGTAAGGAAACATTGGTAGAACATTCTTCTCATAACTACTGAGCCATCTCTCTAGCATGAAACCTCCAGATGGATGTTCTGTGGCTGATCCGGCAACAAAGGACAGCAGCTACATCTAGAAACAGAATCGCTAGAATCAACATCAACAGAGAAAACCCACAGGGACAGAGATGAAGAGGTTAGAGACTTCTTCTACCCAAAGCTGGGGGTCCCTTGGTGATTGGTTATACGTGTGTGTCTGGCCACAGAACACCAAAATAGAGGTGACTGAAACAGGCTAAATGTTTCTTTTCTGCAAAATTCAAGATAATACTCTTGCTGTGTTCTCCACAGTTGTCAGGAGTAAGACTTCAATGCTTGTCTCCAAACTTTCAACTCTACCATCTGTTCTAAGACAATGGCAAGTACGATATGCTTTTCCTTAAAAAAAAAAAATATTGTGTGTACGAGTAGTCTGCTTACACTATATCTCTGAACCACTTCCATGCCTGTGGCCCTCAGAGGCCAGAAGAGGGTATCAGATCTCCCAGAACTAAAGTTACAGATGGTTGCCAGCAACCATGTGGGTACCGGGAATAGAACCCAGGTCCTCTGGTAGAGCATCCTGCTCTTAACCATTGAGCCATCTCTTTAGTCTTTTTGAAGTACAACCCCAAAATTACACATTTCACTTCTCATACCTGTTGTGGATGGGCCTGGAGCTGTTTGTATTTGGATGTGAATTCTGCTCCCCTGGGAGGGACTGCGGACAAGGAGTGACTCACGTACTCAGGTGACTTCTTGTGAACCAATCCCCTAATGAATAAAGGAGCCAATCACTGGACGAGTAGGAGGGACTTCTGGGTTGGAGAAAGGAAGAGAGGAAGCTGGAGGGAAAAGAGGAAGCTGGAGAGAGTTAGGTCCCTTTGGACAGGATAGCGTCAGGACAAGATGTAATTATGAGAGTCTCCCGGTTTCAATGGCAGATCTGTCAAGATTTGCCACCGGGAGGATTTATATTTAATAAAGCTTACAAGCTTAGGAGTTTAGCTGCTGTGCCCAACGATTGAGTTACTGGTCATTTCTGAACTAAGTTTGCGTTGTGTTTTCCTTCATGCAGCAGCTCAGCCAGGTTCAAGAAGGGTACAGCGACAAAGCATGGGTTTGCCTAATGTGCACCACAAAGGCAATGGTGGATTTGAAGCATAGGGCTGACATGGTAATGACCTGCCAGTGGGAACTTAGCGGGCTAGGTGGAAAGATTTTGGAGCACCTCGTCAGAATCTACATGATATAAAAACAGGCTGGCCATTACCAGCCAGTGCATACCCAACGAGGCCACTGGGACAGAGAGTTTCCAGCACAAGAGCAGGAACATGCCAGTTCTTTTTCAATATTTCCCACAACATATACCCATTTGGAAAGTTGCTCCTTGGCCACATCAAGCTAAGAAAGAAGCTATGACATGTTGTTCTTGCTAACTACTGTTATTATGGGACAGAGGAAGAAGAGTGTTGGTAAATAACCAATGTGCTGTGCCACATGTGGACTGGTATAATCAGGTTGCAAGAGCAGGACTTAGGAAGCTATTGGAATGGCAGGACAGTCTCTTTGGGATCCTGAGGCAGCTGAAGACTAATGCCTCCCTAGGAGAATCTCACAGTTTGTGATGCACATAGCCCCTTCATGGAGAATTAAATAAAGGCAGAGGAAAGATGCCAGAATGACCTTGTACTACCATTTACTACCCCTCCCCCCTGCTCTAGCCCCACCTTTTCTCAATTTACAGCCTACAAAGAGACTCTAGGGACACTCTTTAGTCCCCTACAAGTTGTCACATCGAGCTGGCTGAAGTCCTAGGCTTCCCTCAAGCATCTGTGTGATCTCTGTGATTTTACTTCCTTCTCTCCCTATAATTGCATTTCCTCATAAAAAATTAAACGTAGTTATAGCATCTGCCTCATAAGACAGGTCTAAGGATTAAGTGAGTTAATGCATGTGTTTGCTGGAAAATAACGAAAATAATACCTTTAAATTGTTCAATTCATGTTTCTTCGATAAGTACTGATCTAATGTGAAACCACATGATAATGGAATTGTTGAAAATTTAAGTGAGAAATTTTTAGTTGCACCAAGGCAATATAAATATTTGCTATAAAGGATATGGCTATCATCATCCAGAACATGATTAAACTTATGCTCTGGCACCCACCCTACTCATCACACTCAATATCTTCTGACCTATGGCCAGAAGGCTTGGATAAAAGCCTTATAGCAGATACCCCTCAAACTGCCACCACAAGTCCCAATAGTTTGTTGTAACTGCTATCATTAACCAAGGTAGTCTTAGTGACAGGAGAAATGGTTAAAGTTCACTCAACTAATATCGAATAAAATCGACTTTCAACGTAAAGTGATCCAAAAAGATAAGGAGAGGCACTTCATACTCATCAAAGGTATGATCTACCAAGCCGATCTCTCAATTCTGAACCTCTATGCTCCAAATGCAAGGGCATCTACATTCATAAAAGAAACTTTACTAAAGCTCAAAGCACACAGAGCACCACACACAATAATAGTGGAAGACTTCAACACCCCACTCTCTCCAATGGACAGATCATAGAAACAGAAACTAAGCAAAGACACAGTGAGACTAACAGAAGTTATAAAACAACTGGATTTAACAGATATCTATAGAACTTTTTATCCTAAAACAAAAGGATATACCTCCTTCTTAGCACCTCATGGTACCTTCTCCAAAATTGACCATATAATTGGTCACAAATCAGGCCTCAACAGATACAAGAAGATTGAAATAATTCCTTGCATCCTATCAGATCACCATGGACTAAGGGTGCTCCTCAATGACAACATAAACAATAGAAAGCCCACATACACATGGAAGCTTAACAACACTCTACTCAATAATAGCCTGGTCAAGGAAGAAATAAAGAAAGAAATTAAAGACTTTCTAGAGTTTAATGAAAATGAAGCCACAACATACCCAAACTTATGGGACACAATGAAAGCAGTCCTAAGAGGAAAACTCATAGCTCTGCCTCCAAAAAAAAAAAAAAATGGAGAGAGCATACACCAGCAATTTGACAGTACATCTGAAAGCTCTAGAACAAAAAGAAGTAAATTCACCCAAGAGGTGTCCATGGCAGGAAATAATCAAACTCAGGGCTGAAATCAACCAAATGGAAACAAAAAGAACTATACAAAAAAATCAAACAACCCAGGAGCTGGTTCTTTGAGAAAATTAACAAAATAGATAAACCCTTAGCCAGACTAACTAGAGGGAACAGAGACAGTATCATAATTAACAAGATCAAAAATGAAAAGGGAGACATAACAACAGAAACTGAGGAAATCCAAAAAATCATCACTCCTACTACAAAAGCCGATACTCAACAAAACTGGAAAACCTGGATGAAATGGACAATTTTCTAGACAGATACCACATACCAAAGTTAAATCAAGATCAGATAAATGATCTTAACTGTCCCAGATCCACTAATAGTCTCCCAACCAAAAAAAAAAGCCCAGGACCAGATGGGTTTTGTGGAGAGTTTTATCAGACCTTCAAGAAGACCTTAATACCAATACTCCTCAAACTCAAACTATTCTACAAAATAGAAACAGAAGGTATTCTACCCAATTCATGCTATGAAGCTACAATTACTCTGATACTTAAACCACACAAAGACCTAACAAAGAAAGAAGACTTCAGACCAATTTCCCTTATGGATATCAATGGAAAATGCTTAAAAAAATTTTTCAAATCTAATCCAAGAACACATCAAATAGATCATCCATCATGATCAAGTAGGCTTCATCCCAGGGTTGCAGGGATCATTCAATATATAGAAACCCAACAATGTAATCGACTTCATAAACAAGCTCAAAGAAAAAAAAGCATGATCATCTCATATGATGCTGAGAAAGCATTTGACAACACCCCTTCATGATCAAAGTCTTGGAAAGATCAGGAATTCAAGGCCCATACTTAAACATAGTAAAATCAATATACAGCAAACCAGTAGCCAACATCAAACTAAATGGAGAGAAACTTGAAGCAATCCCACTAAAATCAAGGACTAGACAAGGCTGCCCACTCTCTCCCTACCTATTCAATATTATACTTGAAGTCCTAGCCAAAGCAAATAGACAACAAAAGGAGATCAAAGGGATATAAATTGGAAAGGAAGAAGTCAAATTATCACTATTTGCAGATGATATGATAGTATACTTAAGTGACAACAAAAATTCCACCAGAGAACTTCTAAACCTGATATACAACTTCAGCAAAGTAGCTGGATATAAAATTAACTCAAGCAAATCAGTGGCCTTCCTCTTCACAAACAATAAACAGACTGAGAAAGAAATTAGGCAAACAACATCCTTCACAATAGTCCCAAATAATATAAAATACCTTGTTGTTACTCTAACTAAGCATGTAAAAGAACTGTATGTCAAGAACTTCAAGTCTCTGAAAAAGGAAATTGAAGATCTCCTCAGAACATGGAAAGATCTCCCATGCTTGCGTATTGGTAGGATTAATATAGTAAAAATGACCATCTAGCCAAAAGCAATTTACAGGTTCAATGCAATACCTATCAAAACTCCAACTCAATTCTTCATAGACTTGGAATGAGCAATTTGCAAATTCATCTAGAATAACAAAAAAAACCTAGAATAGCGAAAACTATTCTCAACAATAAAAGAACCTCTGGTGGAATCACTATCCCCGATTTTAAGCTGTACTACAGAGCAATTGTGATAATAACTGCATGGTATTGGTACAGTAACAGGCAAGTGGATCAATGGACTAGAATTGAAGACCCAGAAAGGAACCCACACACCTATGGTCACTTGATCTTTGATAAAGGAGCTAAAACCATCCAGCAGAAAAAAACAGCATTTTCAACAACTGGTGCAGGTTCAACTGGTGGTTAGCATGTAGAATGCAAATTGATTCACTCCTATCTCCTCGTATAAAGTTCAAATCCAAGTGGATCAAAGACCTCCACATAAAACCAGATACACTGAAACTAATAGAAAAGAAAGTGAGAAAGAACCTGGAGCACATAGGCACAGGAGAAATTTTTCTGAGCAGAACACCAATAGCTCATGCTCTCAGATCAAGAATTGACAAATGGGACCTCATAAAGTTACAAATCTTATGTAAGGAAAAGGACACTGTCAATAGGACAAAATGGCAACCAACAGATTGGGAAAAGATCTTTACCAATCCTATATCTGATAGAGAGCTAATATCCAATATATACAAAGAACTCAAGAAGTTAGACCCCAGAGAATCAAATAAACCCATTAAAAATGGGGTATAGAGCTAAACAAAGAATTCTCAACTGATGAACACCAAATCGCTAAGAAGCACCTAAAGAAATGTTCAACATCCTTAGTCATCAGTGAAATGCAAATCCAACAACCCTGAGATTCCACCTCACACCAGTCAGAATGGCTAAGATAAAAAACTCAGGTGACAGCAGATGCTGGTGAGGTTGTGGATAAAGAGCAACACTCCTTCATTGCTGGTGGGATTGCAAGCTGGTACAACCACTCTGGAAATCAGTTTGGCAGTTCCTCAGGAAATTGGACATAGTACTACCAGAGGACCCAGCTATACCACTCCTGGGAATATACCCAGAAGATGCTCCATCATGTAATAAGGACACATGCTCCACTATGTTCATAGCAGCCTTATTTATAATAGCCAGAAACTGGAAACAACTCAGGTGTCCTTCAACAGAGGAATGGATACAGAAAATGTGGTACATCTACACAATGGAGTACTACTCAGCTATTAAAACAATGAATTTATGAAATTCTTAGGCAAATGGATGATATGGAGGATATCATCCTGAGTGAGCTAACCCAGTCACAAAAGAACACACATGGTGTGCACTCTCTGATAAGTGGATATTAGCCTAGAAGATCGGAATACCCAATATAATGCACAAACCACAAGAAACACAAGAAGAAGGAAGACCAAGTGTGGATACTTCTTTCCTTCTTAGAAGGGGGAACAAAATACCCATGGAAGGAGTTGCAGAGACAAACTATGGAGCAGTGACTGAAGAAAGGACAATCCAGAGACTGCTCCACCTGGGAATCCTTCCCATATTCAATCACCAAACCCAGACACTATTGTGGATGCCAGCAAGTGCTGGTTGACAGGAGCCTCATATAGCTGTCTCCTGAGAGGCTCTGACAGTGCCCAACTAATACAGAAGCAGAGGCTCACAGCTATTCCATTGGATTGAGCACAGGGTCCCCATTGAAGCAGCTAGAGAAAGGACCCAAGGAACTGAAGAGTTTGCAGCCCCTTAGGACAAACAACAATATGAACTAACTAGTACCCTTAGAGCTCCCAGGACTAAAACACCAACCAAAGAGTACACATGGTGGGAATCATAGCTCCAACAGCATATGTAGCAGAGGATGGTCTAGATCAATCATCAAATCTAGACACTATTGTGGATGCCAGCAAGTGCTGGATTACAAGCCTGATATAGCTATCTCCTGAGAGGATCTGACAGTACCTGACTAATACAGAAGTAGAAGCTCACAGCCATCCATTGGACTGAGCACTGGGTCTCTAATGAAAGAGCTAGAGAAAGGACCCAAGGAGCTGAAGGATTTGCAGCCCCTTAGAATGAGCAATATGAACTAACCCGTACCCTCAGAGATCCCAGGACTAAAACACCAACCAAAAAGTACATATGGTGGGACTCATGGCTCCATCAGCATATGTAGCAAAGGATGGCCTAATCAGTTATCAATGGAAGGAGAGGCCCTTGGTCCTGTGAAGGTTTATGTCCCAGTGTAGGGGAATCCCACCGCTGGGAAGCAGAAGAGGGTGGGTTGGTGAGCAGTGAGAAGGGGGAGGAAATAGGGTTTATTTTTTGTTTTTGTTTTTGATATTTTTTCAGAGGGGTAACCAGGAGAGGAGATATCATTTGAAATGTAAATAAAGAAAATATCTAACAAAAAAGAAGCCCACTCAAAGGAAATTTCTGAGGGTCTGGGAAGCTGTCCTAGAGATTGACATCCCAGGTACTTAACTAATAACATTGCTGAACCAGTTCCTACTAGTTCACAAGAGCAGAGTGCATATACCTCTTGCTGATTCTATGCTCAGTGACATCCCATTGGTAGCTTGGACTCAGATATGGTGGGAA
>JADRCD010194126.1:5180-28230 GCA_019843815.1 Montemys delectorum | reverse complement strand
TTTTTTTTTTTTTTTTTTTTTTTTTTTTTTTTTTGCCATCCAGCATTGTGTGCATTTACATGCTCTATTAGACTCATGCATCTTCTGGCACTGGCTTCTTGTGTTGTCAGTATTGTGTCCTTGAGTATTCTGACCATTCTTGATATTTCTGGAACACACCTAAGAAATTCTTCTTGGGTATATTTCTAGGAGTAGAACCACCCTTTCACATGGTGCACATTTATTACCTTTTTCAAGTAATGCAAAATCATTTCTCAGAACCTCAGTGACTAATTTAGCCTTCTATGGGTACTTATTTACCTGCACTGTGTCAATCTGTTATCATTATTTAAACCTAACCCATGCTAGTATTAATTCTTTTCCTTCTCTGGTTACAAATTAGATTAATTGGTCTACAGAGTTTCATGTTTCACCCACTTTACCTTTGTTTTGTCTTTGGAGACAAGAACTCACGGTAGTTCACAATTACGTACAACTGCTACTCTGCCTCAGCCTCTCTAGAGCTGAACAACAGTTGTTAGAGAACATGCCATGCTGCCCAGAGCTGCTTCTAAGATGCTCGCTTGTCATTACAGAACATGTCTTTACAATCTGCATCTGGCTACATCCTCTGTGTCTCTTATACATCTTGCATACTAATTGTTTTATAAGCTTATATATGTCAATGGTTTATATTTGAGTGACTTTTTGTCCATAAAAGTTTTATAACTGGTAGGCATGTCTTAGGTCCTAGGACAGCTCTCTGGTTATCTGACTATGCTAGGATACTTAGAAATCTTGGTGAAGTTTAAAACTTTCATTATTTTACTTACTTTTAAATTATCATGAAAATGGGTCCAGGCATGGTAGTGCATGTTTTTAATTTCAGGAGGCAGAGGGAGGAGAATCTCTCCTCAGCCTGATTGACATAGTGAGTTCCAGAACAGCCAGAGCTACGTAGTGAGACCCTGTCTCTAAAAATATCAAATCATACAAAGAAAAACCCCTTTAAATTTTCTTATGGTATTATCTCACTTTTTTTTTGTTGATTTCAAAGAACTTAATCCCCCTTTTTATAAATAGGTATTTTTTTTTACATATTCTAATCCCAGTTTCTCTGTTCTCTCTTGCCCCAGATCCTCCCCACATCCTCCTCCTGTCCAGACCCTTCCTTTTCTATCTCTCATTAGAAAACAGGCTTCTAAAGATTAATGTAAGATAGTGACATAAAGTATAAAACATAAAATAAAAACTAACACATCAGAATAGGACAAACACAAGCAGAAGGAACAGGCCACAAGAGAAGGTACAAGAATCATAGACCCCTTGTTCGTATTCAGTCTTTCCATAGAAACACTAAGTTGGAAGCCATACTATATCTGCAGAGGACCTGTAGGGTAAGAATATTGAAGAAAATAATATTTAAAAATAAGATAAATTTTAATTAAAAGGAAACTCCCCGAGATGACCTCAGGAGACAAGGAATCCAGGGATGCCCATGAGGTCATTTTCTTTTGACCATTCACTGCTGGGCACGTAGCCTGCCCTGAAGAGTTGTTTGTTAGTAAACTAAGTTTTCATTTGCAAGTGGTCATCCATTGGAGACGGCTTCTGGGTTAGGATGGCGGCTTGTGTCCACTTCGCCTTTCAGCTCTGGGGTCCCATCTGGTGCAGACCCATGCCAGTCCTGTGCATTGCCTCAGTCTGTGTGAATGCACGTGTGTGTGGATCGTGCTGATGTGAGTGCACGTGTGTGTGGATCGTGCTGATTTAAAAGGCTTGCGTTTCTTAGTGTCCTCCATCCCCTCTGGCTCTTATATCTATTCTTCTGTCTTTCAGCGTGTTCTCTAAGCCCTGAAAGGAGGAGTTTACTGGTTGGACATAATGGACTCCTTTCTGGCTCACTTTTGGTTTTGTATTCTTTCAAGAAACATATTCTTTCCTTTATCCTTATGGGTGTGTGTGTGTGTGTGTGTGTGTGTGTGTGTGTGTGTGTGTGTATGCATTGCATACTGGCTTGGTTTTCCTGAATTATCTTAGTTTGTGCTTGTCTTGAAATGTTATTTCTCCTTCAAGCTCAAGATTATCTTTCTAGGTATATGAATTTTGATTGATAGCGATTTACTTTCCAAGTTGACAAGAGATGTGATGTTAGTCTGATATTTCTGCCGTTGTGTATAGTTGATATTTTTCTCTAGCTTTTAATGTTGCTTTTCTTGTGTACTTTTAACATTCTAACTGTGCTGCACCATGGAGAGGCTCTTCTCTGTTCATGTCTATTTGGGGCTTTACATTCCCTACCTTTTGATATCCATTTCTTTTTCTGGGTTTAGAGCTGTTCTGCTATAATTTTTTTGAACAAACTGTTGATGCCTTTATATTCTCTCTAGTTAATTTTTACCTTGGATTCTTGGGGTTGTCCTTGCAGACATGTCCCAGAGTTCTTGAACATTTTGTCCCATTCATTATGCTTTCTCTTTACATGTCCGATAGTGCATTTGTCTTGATTTGGCTTCTACCCTTGACATTTTCTGTGTGGTCTTAGCTGTTGATGAGTCCCACTGAGCTATTGGATTTATTGGATCTTTTCTTTCCCAATTTTCTGTTAGCTTCCTTCTCTTTCTCCTCCTCCTACACTTTTCTTCCTCTTCTTCCTTCTCCTCCTTCTCTTCTTTTGTATTTCTAATTCCTGTCTGATTTTTTTCCTCTGTCTTTAAAATTTTGCCTGAAATTACTGATTGATTCATCTACTTTGGTACTTTTCCTTCTTCCCTGATCTGCAGTTTGTCTGTGAATTCCTTTATCTTGTGTGAGCTCTGTGGAGTTGTCTCCACTTGGCTCCTTAGGGGGAAGTTGGCTGCAGTAACAGATGCAGTGATTTGACGACGTACCAGCATCAGCTTATACTAGAAATGTGTGCACTTCCCCTTGTCCATGAAATTCAAAGACAAACACCATAGAATAGGATGTGTGGAAAATTTACTTTACAGTTTTTTAGAAGTGAGAGGTTGTTGGTTTTGTTTGTTTGTTTTTAAAAGAGAAAATAGTGGGAAAAGGAAAAACAAGAGTAAAGTAAGAATGAGAAAGACCAGTATAAAGGTAGACTATGCCAAGTAGAAAATCCAGCCAGAGCAGCCTTCCCTGGGAGATAGGGAAATGCAAGGTGCAGCACAACAGAGAACCATTAAGGCACAAAAGGTGAACTACTACAAGATGAAATTTAAGAAGTGCCATGACCTGCTCATCTTTAGGGATTGACCTGACTGGAGCAATGAGAGTGAAGAAATGACAGCACACATGCAGAAACACTGGGATCACATGCTCTGGTGGAGTGCACAGTAGTGTTAACCTGGATACTCAGCATGGGTCTTACATAATCTGAATCCAGGCGGAGGCTCTTGTGTGCAGGCTGGTCCAATCTCGGTGTGAGGTCTCTGTGGGGAGCAGTCTCAGGCTCTAAGTACCGAGAGGAAGAAGCTGCAGTCACTGGGTTCCATATACAGGGTCAGTACAATGTTGCACACAGACCAGGAGCAGGTTTGCCTTTCGCACTGGAAGCCCTGGAGTCCTTGACATGGCTGTGCTTATGCCAACCACACATACTTCAGCCATTCCTTACATATTCATTCAGGGATTTTTTTTTTCTTCCAATGTTTCAGAAAAAAAATTTAGTAGAAACTATTATGAACCCTGTCAATATTTCTTCCCAGTTGAGATTATCTGGCGTCTCTTGTCTTTTCCATCAGTCCCTATGGGTGAGAGAGAAGGCTGCTTGTCCTTCTCTCACAAGTCAACTGTGTCCTTTGAGGATTTCTATGACAGAGACAGAGAGAGACTGTGGGAATTGCCCAGGCTGCATCTCCTGTCAGCAAGTATGACCTTGTCTCTGGCATTTTAAGTACCTTTACAAAACTGTAACTCTGGGGCTCAGGCTCTGAGCAGGTGTAGGAGGCCTGCCAGCCTGTTACCTGTGCCATAGCCATTGACATAATGTACCAAGTTCCTTATCCTGTGGCTCTGTGTAGTCTGGCTGGGCAGCCAGCTGGATGGCTGAGTGGCAACTCTCTGCTGACTAGCACCTCTTCCCATAGTGAGCACTTCTTAGCTGTAGGCTCTGCTGTCTCTGTCACCTGTCTGCCTGATCTCACATGCTGTGTGGTGCACCCTCCTCTTACCTTTCCATAATCTGAATCACTTGTAATTCCTATAGTGCTGGTGAGGGCACAGGTATAGCCAGATCTGACTTGACCATCATGGTGGAGAGGGAGCAGTAGACAGGCAACTACGGCATTGGCGCAGGAACGGAGAACTTACATCCGAATCTACAAGCATGCGGCAGTGAGTGAGAGAGAGCTAACTGGGAATAAGTTGGCTTCTGAATCCTTAAGACCTACCCCAATGGCACGCCTCCGCCTGCAGGGTCACACTTCCTGTCTTAGGTGCGGAAAGATATCATGGAAGTATATAAAAGAAAGCATTTGATTTGGGACTTGCTGACAGTTTGAGAGATTGAGTCAGTGATCATCATGACAGGAAGCATGGTGGCAGGCAGGCATGGAATTGGAGTAGTAGTTGAGACTATCTGATCAACAATAGAAAACAGAGAGAGACAGACAGACAGACAGACAGACAGACAGACAGAGACAGAGAGAGACAGACAGGGGGTGGAGAGAGACTGGGCTTGTGACGTTTCAAAGTAACACACTTTCTCCAACAAGATCACACCCGTCATCCATCCTAAACAGACCCCTCTAGGAAGTAAACGTTCACCTCTATGAGCCTAAGGAGGCCGTTCTTATTCAAACCACCACACTTTCTTTCTCCATCACAAGACTATGAACGCTCTGAGAATACGTCCCTATAGTCCTAGAAATTACTTTAGTGACCTATGTAGTTGCTCAAGAGTTGCTGAACTAAATTGTCACTTTTGTCCTCACACCCTTTCATAGGGTGTTCTCAGTAAGATCTCTGGAACCAACATGCTGCTGCTTTGTTGGTATCTGGGATCGTAGCACCTGTGGACTCGCTGGACCTTATGAAGAGATAGGAGGCTTAGATTATCCTGTTATTAATTGTATCAAACCATCACTTTTCTTCAACTTTATTTGTCATCAGAAATAATTGCCCTATGGAAGTATAACTTTTTTTAAGTTAAGTTTTAATTTTGTTCATGTGTTTGCAGGTATTAGAGTATAACTATGTTCTGATCAGTTTCTGTTACAGAGAGCATCAGTCCTGACACAGGACATGAGTAGCTAGTACTCAGAGTTAATTGCAGTGAATGAGGGCTACTGTTTCCATATGCATTCCTGCTTGTTTTTCATTTCTGCTTGCTTTTCTTGTTAAAAACACATACACAAAGGCACAAGGTAATGGAAGCTGCTGTTGTTCTGCAGTGTTTCTGTGTGGTAGAAAGCCACGACACACATCCAGACCCACTCCAAACTTTATTTGGAATTGAAAAGTAATGACTAAGCAGATACTGACATGCTAGAAGGCATTGAACATAGTTCTGACTGCGCTGAGATGTCTCTTCACTAGACAAGCAGATGTCCAATGCCTCAGGCTTCATAAGTTTGGTGCCTCCTAGGTCACACTTTAAGATATTTGCTCTTGGGCTGGCGAGATGGTTCAGCGGGTAAGAGCATTGACTGCTCTTCTGAAGGTCCTGAGTTCGGATACCAGCAACCACATGGTGGCTCACAACCACCCATAATGAGAGCTGACGCCCTCTTCTGGTGTATCTGAAGACAGCTACAGTGTATTACATCATCCGGAGCTCATAGCCATCTGTACAGCTACAGTGTACTCATACACATAAAAATAAATAAATAAATAAATCTTTAAAAAAAAAGATATTTGCTCTTAAAAATGGTTCACATAGTGAAAAGTCAATCCTATTTTTGCTATTCTTATTTTATGTAATTTTGTAATTTATTTTACTTGTAGACACAAATCTTTTAAAGGTGAAACACCTAGTTATCCTGCTAGAAAAACAAGTGTTAAACATCAAACATTTAAGTAAGTTTGGCACATTTTACAGTGCTGGTTGCTAAGTTAGTGACACTTAGATGCCTTTCACTTTGCTGGAGTATGAGTGGTACTGGCCCTCATGAATGAAATCTTTATTTCAGATCTGGAGTCTTCGCAGAGCAGCCAGTCTGCCAGCTACTCTCCACGGCCAACCGAGAGCACGTTCAGCTCCAGTTCTGACTTGGTAAGTCACTCCTTTTTGGCTTATTAGTCTTTGCTGTATTAATTTAACATAATTTTTGTCTCTTTTTACTTTAAGAAGAGTTGAGGCAACCATAGAAATAAAAATTACACAAACAAAAGTTCTTTTCAAAGTTAAAAACATTAGGAAATTTTAAAATATGTTAGAAAATGTAAACAATAAAATAAAATCAACTATTATGACCAAGTATTAGTGATTTACATTTACAAAGTGAATAAATTTTTATAAAAGTTTCTTATTGATATATAAATATACACACACTTGTCTATATATGTACCTAATGTATCCTACACATGTATAAAAAGATATCATTTATGTTTTTAAGAATTTACAATAATTTGAAATATAGACATTAAACATTAAACACATAATTTTGAGGCTTATAAAATGTGGTAAATTACTCAGTGTTGTCAAAGACTGAAGTCTTAGTAGAGCAGCATGTTTTATACTGAATGGAGACTGTCACACTTCTCAGGAACCACAGTTGAATGAAAATCTCCTCCCTTCACTCCATCTCCTCATTTCTCCAGCCCTGGTGTGCCAAGCAGACGGTTTGCTGAGGATACCAGGGACTTGTGCACTGCCAGACTGGGCAGGCGGCATTCTCTTGCATTGATTAGCAGCACTGCAAAAGCAGTATGGAAGACCTGGTTGTTAGGCTTAGATGTCCCGATCCTAGTTGATCTCTGAGGGATGTGAGGGCATGCTCTCAGGCCGAAGCAGAGACAGAAACCATGGAGGAGTGTGCTTACAGGTTTGCTCTGCGTGGCCTGCTCAGCCTGCTTTCTTACACAGTCCAGGACCTCTGTCCAGGGGTGGCCCCACCCACAGTGTACTGCTCCTCCCACTCTGCCAGCCACATCCATCATTAATCAAGAAAAAACTATATAGAAGCAATCTGATGGAGACATTCTGTTAATATTTTCTCTTCCCAGATGAATTCTAGACATGTTGAATGGATAAGATGCACAGGGCTTGCTCTCAGCCAACCTGGTGCATTTCTTGGGCTACTTCTGCTGCCCAGTGTCAATCAGCTAAAGTCTAGATCTCATTTTAGTTTTTCATTATTCAAATTTTGTCTCTCCACTTTTCAGCTTGAATAGTCAATATGTATTTTATTTTTCTTCATTGTGGGAGTGATTGGAATACTAGCTTCATACATTCTTGGCAAGCACTCTTCTACTCAACGACAGTCACAGCAAACAAACCATTTTAATCACAGTATCCATATGGTAGATTTCATTAGCTTTCATAAATTACCTCTAAAGTTGAGAAATGAAAGTCAACGAAGTTTGTCCCTTTACATAACAGTTGCAGTATCTACTGTAACCACCTACTTTCCAGTTAACTGACATCCTCATTTTCTCCTTAAGGTATTGTGTCTTTTGTGGGATGGATATAATGACAGTTTTATAACTGAAACACTTCACTTACGGAGCCAGCGAGTGAGCACAGTTATACTTCTCGCAGCTCCCTGGCAACACATGACTTCTCCACCCTTTTTAAGTAGTTAAAGAGTATCATGGGTAAGAAGCCTGGAACTATAGTCTGAGAAGAGGGCATGGTAACACTTCTCTTTTGCATTTTTATTGCAGTGACTCCTGTTATTATTGCTGTTTAAAACCCCACAGCGTTCTGGGAGCTGTGGAAGAGCCTTTGACCAATCTTTGATGTTATGTCTGCTTTGATTTGTAACCTATCAAGCTCTCTTCAGTTTTCACAAATTTCCTAGACTGAATTTAAAGACTGATTTGAAATGGCCAGTTTTTAATTTACCCTAGATTTCTTTAATTTCTTTTAGATATCTGAAGATGAAGATCAGATACAGCAGCAAATTGAAGGTTCAAACAAGAAAGCCACAGATAATTGTTGTCTGGAAAAGATGGAAGATCATTTAGATGATATAACTGTGGAAGACAATGCCAAAGTTCATAAACAGAATCATAAATTTCACCAGTCCTTAGAGAAAAAAAATACTGATACATTTCCAGAGTCTCAGTGCAATTCAGAGCACATATCACAAAACAAAAGCACTGAAACCTGCATGCTTCAGGCTGGGAGATGCGATGTAGGGGTACAGACAGAGGAAGCTCCCATTGTGGGGAGCACAGCAGATGTTGCTGTACAGTGCACCCTCCTCCCACAGTGCTGTCAGAGTAGTCCCAGTGTTGATGATACAGAAGAGGAGTCCTCCCATCCTGAGGCTTGCAGCTGCACTGAAGACAGGGTGGCAGATGCCACTGGAGGGCAGGAAACACCCAAGAGTAACGCAATCTCCAACTAGGAAGTAGAGTTTCATTTAACTTTGGAAGGCAATAGGAAGTTTTCAGACCTCCATTAACATAATACTTAATGAGAAAATGAGGCTGAACATAAAGGGGGGTTCTAAGAACTATTGTTTCTATACAATTTTAATATTCATGTATTTAATAGTTCTCTAATTATCTTGTCTTAGTCACGGTTTCTATTCCTGCACAAAACATCATAACCAAGAAGCAAGTTGGGGAGGAAAGGATTTATTCAGCTTACACTTCCACATTGCTGTTCATCACCAAAGGAAGTCAGGACTGGAACTCAAGCAGGTCAGGAAGCAGGAGCTGATACAGAGGCCATGGAGGGATATTCCTTACTGGCTTGCTTCCTCTGGCTTGTTCAGCTTGTTTTCTTATAGAACCCAAGACTACCAGCCCAGGGATGGCACCACCCACAATGGGCCCTCCCAACCTTGATCACTAATTGAAAAAAATGCCTTACAACTGGATCTCATGGAGGCCTTTCCTCAAGGGAGGCTCCTTTCTCTGTGATAACTCCAGCTTGTGTCAAGTTGACACACAAAACCAGCCAGTACAAGCCTTATTCATAGAAAATTTGCACACATATTACATATATGTAATTTGCCATTCTTGATATATATGTTGCCATTCTCATGTTTACTTGTCTTTATTTGAATTAAAATATACACAATTACTTTTTTTCTCTTGGTAATGATTTTAAACCTTGATGTAGTTATATCACCTAACAAATGTGATCTTTAGACCTTCACTCTTCTCTCCTCTCTCCCAAACCCAATCCCCTTTCTAATCCAGAACTCTATACAGACCGCCTGCTGAGCCTCCCTTCCTCTCTGCCCCCATCTCCAGATCGCCTACAGCCTTTCTCACTACATTATCCTTTTGTCTCAGCCTCTTCTTGCCTCAGGTACTCCCTGGGAAATTAGGAGCAACACAGGCCAGGGGAGCAAGTAGGTGATCTTCATAGCTTCATGATTCCTCCTTTTCTCCAAATCTAATCCCCCAGACTCATCCCTATCTCTGTAGCAAACTATCAACTGTGGGTGCTCCTTTCTCTTGGCCCCCATTTCCAGGAGACTAAGTAGATCATAGTGGCACAACCTGATTTCCTTACTCCTATGGTCCTCTGCTCCTCCCTCCAAGCACATCTCTAATATTAAACCCAGTTTCTAATACTAAGAAACACAGTCTAACTGGGACACCCCCAATGGCCACACCCATCAGGACCTCAGAAGCATTCCATACCAGCCAACCCACAACCACCATACTGTCCTAAGAACCAGAGAGGTCAACAGGAACTAAGGAACAAAACACCCGCCCAACAAAGACAAGGCCAGATAGTAGCACCTAGAATTACAATCCCCCAAACTCAGACGTCTAGATACCAGCATAAAAATACAACCAATAACATCCAGGATATTATGTCTCCACTAGAGCCCATCAACCCTACTACATACAGTAGGCCCTGAGAAATGCAATACGGCTGAAACACAGACGAGGACTTCAAAATAGCCTTTCTGAATTTGTTAGCGATTGTTAATGAGAAAATGAACAAATCTACTGAGACCTATGAAAATACAGGCAATGGGACAAAATGAAGAAAACAGTTTAAGACTTGCAAGTAGAAATAGAATCAACAGAGAAAAACCCAAAGGGAGGAAAATCTGGAAATGAAAATTTTAAGGACTCAAATAGGAGAGTGGGAAACAATACATAAGATGGAAAACAGAATCTCAGACATTGAAGACAAGGTGGAAGAAATAGATACCTTGGTCAAGGAAAAGGTATTAAAAAACCCTCAAGCAAAAAACATCCATGAAACCTGGGACGCCATGAGAAGACCAAATCTACAAATAATAGTAATAGAAGAAGAAACCCAGGCCGAAGGGACAGAAAATCTCTTCAACAAAACCATTAAAGGAAAATTCCCCAACCTAAAGAAGGAGGTGCCTATCAAGCTACAAGAAGTGTATAGAACACTAATGGACTGGGCCAGAAAAGAAATTCCCCATGACACATCATAATCAAAGACACCAAGTGTATATTTAAAAGATTATTAAAAGCTTTAAGGGGGAAAATGTCCAAATAGCATGTAATGCAAGCCTACTAGTGTAACACCCAACTTCTCAATGTAGACTAAAAACCAGAGAGGCTTGGTAGGATGTTCTACAACTCTTTTTACTTTTTTAAAAAAAATTATTAGGACAGCCAGGGCTATACAGAGAAACCCTGTCTCGAAAAAACAAAAACAAAAAAAAATTACTATTATTTTTTTACAGTCCAGTAGTTATCCCCCCTCCTGGTCTGCCCTCCACAGTTCCTCATCCCATTCGTCCTGTCCCTTGTCTCCAAGAGGATGTCCCACTCCCCCAAACCCCTATCAGTCCTCCCCACTCTGTGGGGCCTCAAGTCTCTTGAGGGTTAGGTGCATCTTCTCCCACTAAGGCAAGACCAGGTAGTCCTCAGCTGTATATGTGTCGAGCCTCAGACCAGCTGGTGTATGCTGCCTGGCTGGTGGCTCAGTGTCTGAGAGATATTGGGGGTCCAGATTAGCTGAGACTGCTGGTCTTCCTATGGGTTTGCCCTCCTCCTCAGCTTCTTCCAGCCTTTCCCTAATTCAACCAAAGGGGTCCCCGATTGCAGTCAATTGGTTGGGTGTAAGTATCTGCATCTGTCTCAATCAACTGCTTTTGGGGCCTCTTGGAGGACAGCCATACTAGGCTCCTGTCTGTAAGCACACCATAGCATCCTGAAGACTCTCCTTGAGATGGATCTCAAGTTGGGCTGGCGACTGGACTGCCTTTCCCTCAGTCTCTTCTCCATTTTTGTTGCTGGAGTTCTTTTAGACAGGACAATTCTGGGTCAGAACTCTTGACTGTGTGATGGCAACCCCATCCCTCCACTTGTTGCCCCTTGCCTTTCTACTGAAGATGGACTCAACAAGTTCCCTCTCCCAACTGTTGGGCATTTTATCTAAGGTCCCTCCCTTGAATCCTGAGAGTCTATCATCTCCCAGGTCTCTTGTATTTTCTAGGGGGTCCCCCCAAGGTTGCATATTTCCATTCATTTTGCTAGCCCTCAGGGCTTCTCTTCTGCCCCCCCCCCATACTTTGATCATGTTCCCCTTTTCTCATTCCCCTCCCTTCTCCCACCCTCCCTCTCTCCTGTGATTTTGATGAGATCACACATGCCAGCCCAGACAACAGTACCCAGAAAAACTTTCCTGAAGAAGCAACCAGACTGAACAAAACACAAGAAATACATAGTATCAGACTAGAAAATCAGAAGAAGGAGAGGGGACACACATCAACACAATAAAATAATGGGACTCAACAAACACAGCTCATTGATAACTCTCAATATCAATGGTCTCAATTCCCCAATAAAAAGACACTAATGAAATGGCTTTGAAAACAGAACTCATTCTGCTGCTGCATCCAAGAAACACATCTTCCATTTCTCGTTCTCTCCCATCTCTCTACCAAGTACTGACACACTGTAGTGACTCCTGCTGTGCCCCAACCCTTGGGGTGTTCAGCAGGGACCTAGGGCGGGGGAGAGAGACAGAGGGGGATGAGACACAAAGAATGAGAGCAAGACAGTTGTCTGATCAGGCTCTGAAAACTTGACTTCAGGGATGGCAATATAAGCATAAACAAGAGGAGGCTTCAAGGAGGGGGGAAGAGCCCTGGGAGCTTTCTGAAGGCCAGGTGGCAATCTTCAGTCTCTGGAACCAGCGGTCACAGTGTCCTCCTCACCCACAAATATTCTTACTGTTAGACGACACATGTTCTCTCAGGGCTGTATGTGTAAGCTAGTAATTTTCCACAAGGCCATGGCTGCTGGCACTGCTGTTTAAAACCACCATCACAGAAACGAAGAACGTCTTTGGTAGGCATAATAGCAGACTGGACACAGCATATAAGAACCTGTGAGCTTGGTATTTCCAAGAAAACCAGAAAAGGAAAAAGGACTGAGGAGAACAGGACAAAATATCTGGGAGTCATGGGACAAGGAGGAGGGGTTTACTGCATTATCAATGGGAAGCCTAAGAAGGAGCAAGAAAGAAGAAGTATTTGAAGGAATAATGACTTGGTATTTCCTAATGTCACATACAAAGCTAGCTATCAGTCCACAAAACACAGAGAACATTCAGCAGGACAAACAGAAAACAAAACAAAAACACCCCTCCCTTCATTCCACACATACCATATTCTAACTGCCAAAAACCACAGAAAGAGACAAAGGAAAAGTCATCCGATCATATAGGAACAAAGACTTCTCAGGAACCATAAAGGCCTAAAGGGAATGGAGGGGAATTCTAGTTGGTTAGGAAAATGTACCAGCAGGCTGGTGAGATGGCTCAGTGGTAAGAGCACCGACTGCTCTTTCAAAGGTCCTGAGTTCAAATCCCAGCAACCACATGGTGGCTCACAACCACCTGTAATGAGATCTGACGTCCTCTTCTGGTGCGTCTGAAGACAGCTACAGTGTACTTATTTATAATAATAAATAAATCTTTGGGCTGGAGCGATCAGGGACTGAGTGAGTGAGGTCTACCGGAGCAAGCAGAGGTCCTAAAATCAATTCCCAACAACTAGATGAAGGCTCACAACCATCTGTACAGCTACAGTGTGTACTCATATACATAAAATAAATAAATAAATCGTTTTTTTAAAAAAGAAAAAGTACCAGCATTTAATTATGTATCATTCACATGCTTTCCTTCAAAACTGGAGGAAAAATATTTTCTCAGACAAACAGAAACATCAGGAATTCTATTGCCAGTCTCCCTGCTGCCCCAACACTGTTAGCAGAAAGACTTATATAAAAGAAAAATTATGTAGATAGAAAATTAGAACTACAAAACAAAACAAAACAAAATTAAAAAAAAAAAACCCTTAAGGCCATGTATGGACTGAGTAGGATAAAGATATACATTTTTTTCATTTTGCTTTTCTAGACTTGTCTCACAGATGAATTTATTTAAAATGATGAAACCCGAGCTGGAGAGATGGCTCACTGGTTAATCACCCTGGTTATTCTTACAGAGGACTCAGATTTGATTATTAGCACCCAGAAAGCAGCACAGTGCCATTTAGGGAGTCCCCACACTCCCTTCTGGCCTCTGCAGACACCATACATACATGCAAGAAAAACAGTAATTTACATTCAATAAAATAAATAAGCTCACATTTAATAACAATAATAAAATCTCTCAAATCACATATATTCTGTTTCCCTTTCCAATCCACGCTCTTAAAGCCTCATTTCCTTATGTCATGGGCCCTTTTTAATTTGCCTGGTGTTTAGCTTCATGGACTCCCATGTAAATATACATAACTAACAATGAAAAGTTAAGATCCATGTAGGAGAGAAAACATGCAATATTTGTCTTTCTGGGTCTGGTTTTCCTGTCTTCATACAATATTTTTCAGTTCTGTTCATTTTCTTGCAAGTTTCATATTCATTCTTCTTCCTAGTTGAATGAAAAGTTGGTCATTTTATATGCCACTCTTTCCTGGTCCACTCACCAAGGTTCCACGCCCTTACTGTTATGGACAAGTAGTAATAATCACTAACGTGCGAACATTTCTGCAGTAAGATTTAGGTTTTGGGTATATTTCCAAGAGTAATGTAGCAGGGCCATAAGGTATTTCTGTTTCTAGCATTTGGAGAGATCTCAACATTGATTTCCATAGTGTCACACCAGTTTGCACTCCTACCAGCAATGAGTAACCCCCACTTGGAGTTATTCTTCTCTGTGGTTGAATAAAAGTCTGTTGTGTGCATGTGCTTGGAGGCTGCCTGGACCAGGGACATCAACATGGCCTTAGGTGGCAGTTCAGGCCATGGGCCTTGGCATGGCCACAGGCTTTAGTACAGACCACAGATATCCACATAGCTCCTGGTGTAAACACATCACAGACATTATTTCAGCCCAGGCGGAACATGGAAGAGATATCTTGGAGTTACTGACAGGGAAGTAGACAAAATGGCATAGAAAGTTGATGTCTGCCCAGCTCTAGTGTTCTATGGCTTATCATAAACAAAAAGGTTTTGTGTTCTTTGAGAATTAAATGATCTAAGGTAGGGTAGGAACCCCCAAATAATATTGGCTGCAATGTTTGCTAAAAAAGATGGTAGCAGGCCTGGAGAGATGGCTCAGTGGTTAAGAAAAATGGCTGTTCTTCAGAGCAATTCCAGCACTCACGCAGTGGCTCACACTATATGTAACTTCAGTTCCAGGGGATCTGATTCCCTTTTCTGGCCCCCACAGGCACCAGGCATGCATATAGTGGACCTACCTACATGCAAGCAAAATGCCCATACACACAAAATTAAAATTAATAAAAAACAACACTATGTTCTGTTTACAGTTCCCACAGTGTACTCACTGTGTAACCTAAAGGCTAAAATCCAAGGTGAAACCTGAAGTAAAGAGCACAAGACAGTGAATTATCTTTGCATTTATTTGATTGTTTTCTCATACAGTTCTGGCACTGACACTTCCTTTAAAAAAAGATTATAACTTCATGTAAATATTGAGGTTCAATAAAATAACTTAAAAAACATTTACATATATATCACTAAATCTCCATAAAATAGAACATACTTTTGATACAGCATAGGCTAGCATGATTTGGTAAATGGGACAGTGGCAGTTTTTGAGAGATATTCTGTATGTCACAGATAAAAATGGAAAGACTAAACTTGTCAAGATTTGTCAAGTATTAAACTGTAAATAACATGCACTAGAAAATGAAATACAGTTCAAAATACATACACCTCTAACAGCAAGAGACTCCTGATTGAATAGAGATGTATAATTAGAGTTCCTAAATAGAAATTAGAACATTTATCACAAACAGTATTGTAACACCAAGTGAGACATAGTACAGGAGCCACCAGAGAATCTGGACATGTATATAGGTCATAAATTTCTACTTTGGCTAGAGTTAAGATTATATTGTCTAAACTTTAAGTGAAATGGGATGTTGGATTTAGCAAAATCTTAAAACTTTTTAAAGTATTGATTCTTAAGCTTTAGTACTGGTTACCTGCACAGTCCACTTCTTATTTATATGGACATGACAAGAACTCAATCCTATGAACCTAATTGTCTAAAATGTGAATATTACCTGTAAACAAAGTCAATGAAGGCCGTTGACCAAAAGACTAAAGTGTTCTAGACTGTACTGTACACATATGAAGATTTAGAGAAGTACACTGTTCTGAACTCACAAGCACATTATGATAATGATAAAATACTTCCTGGTACTTCTGAACATGAATATTCATAAAGCAACTCTCTGAAGATGATTGGCACATATGTATTGTCTTCCCTACACAGCATGCAAGGAAGAGCTGAGCAGTTAGTTAGCTGTTTGGCATTTGCAACTGATTGATGTTGCCCAAGAAGGCAGCACTTACTGATTGCCTTGGAGAACTGAATGAACCTTCCTGTGCATGAGGCCAGGATTGGTAGAAATTAATAGGCGGAAGGATGTTAAAAATTAACCCAGAGAATAATTCTGAGTCTTTTTATAGGCAGTAGTTACTTGTGAACTGTAAATAGGATAGTTTTCTAGAGATCATCTACCAGGAATATTCTACGCTTGCCCTGGTTGCACCATCTAATCCTTTTATTTCTAGTTAGGGAAATGGTCTGAACTTGCTAACTGAAACCTTACCACACTCAGTTATTATAGAAGACATGGGGAGTGCTATCTAAAACACTACTTCATCCCTGCCCCAAGAGGTATGATTATTAACAATACTTTGCAATTTTACTTTGCTCTTAAAACTAAGTGGGTCAGGCGTCAATTTTTCCCCAGTCTTTCTCTGTGTTTAGTGGACACTGAAGTCACAGCAAAGATCCATACATTCTGTGCTTTTGCTGCTCTCCCACTTTAGAGTGAGTGACAGTTGTTAGGACTGGATCCTAAAGCATGTTTCACTTATAAACTGTTGAAAAGATTCTGGTGGGTTTTCTCCTGGAAATGCCTTTTATTCAGATGTTCTACATGTATATTCAAAGCCATGTTTTGGATGCTGACCAATGTAGGTGCAACCATCAAAATTATTACAAATGTTTATATGGAAGAAAAGTATTAAGACCTAATCTTTACAAGCCAGTGCTCTAACATTGAACTGTGTCCACAGATCACAACATCAAGTCTTTTTGACATCATTTCCAACAGCATGTGCTTACATGCATACAAAATAATGCATTCTTAATTCTCGTGGGCATTAGCCACCGAGCCAGATTGCACACATGGTCATGACCTTCTTCACCCAATGTTCCCAAATGAAGTACACCTGTATTGGATTTGGAATGTGTTTGGAAAGAAAGCTATCACCACAGTAGTAAGTCTACTGCTTCCTATGTCTATTTTAATGCATCTGGTCAAATCATCTCATATAGGAATTGTCCTACAAAATATATATTTGATGGTTTAATAGAAGAGGTGCTTGATAGAATAAAAATCTGGAATTTTAATGTATTATAAATGTTCAGCAAATCTAAAACTCATATCTGGATTATAGAGGTTCCTTTTCAAGTATTGAGTTGCTTTTTACAAGTATGAGTAAGTCTCATATGTGCCTCTCTGTCTTGTATGTTAAAGGTATGAAGTACTGTTATTATACAGATAACAAATAATTTTTAGATATGATGAAGGGAACAGGGCAAGAAGAATGTGGATGATTTCCCAATATTATGTTAATTTATGGACATAAAGCTGAACATACTTGGTTTTATGTCAGCAAGAACAGGTCACACCTAGCTCTCAGGACTAAGGATTCTAGATGTCCCTTTACACTGGGCCAGCTCTGCTGAGATTCCTGTGTGCTTAAGGCTACGTGGACCTCAAAGGGAAGAATTGAGGCAACAGGTTGGGCAAATCAGAAAAATGTATTTCAAAAGGAGTACTTTATTCATTTTTTTCTTCCCATAACATGCTAACTGTACCACATTTGATCTCATAAAATGCTATTAAGAAAATCTTAAGAGGTCAGAATTATCAAATAATACATCCTATTAAATAATATCTTCTGCTCTAGAGAAAAACAAAAACCAGTACCAATATTCTCTATAAATAAATTTCAAAGCACCTAATTTGAGGAAAACTTTTCCAAAAATATTATGTCAATTGGTTTTTTAAATAACATTAACTAACCAAACAGAGGGAACCTCATCTTTGGGCTGAAGGATTTGTAGGGCAGGAAATTGACTGTGTAAGAACCTCTGGTGAGTGGAGGATAATTTCCTTCGCTACAGTCTCTGCTTGGAAATTGCGGTAAGAAGCAGCAAGAATGAACATTTTGGAGACTGACAGAGATGCTTTCACCTGTCCCTAGCCATCACTCACCTGGGTATGTACCTTAATTAGATGTTTAGATCATGGTGTGCAGCATCAAAGTGATGCATTCCTAACTGGTCATTAGATTTATCCATTGCTTTAGAAGAACACAAATAAATGACTTTTGTGAGCAAGAAATTTTGTTTGTATCACATAGCTCTTAGTAGGGTGGTATGAATTAGGAACTCAGGATTGAATGAACATAGAAATACTCTGAGGGGAACAATAAAAAGTCAATGTGTTTTACCAACTGTGGCATTAGAACCTATCTGTGTCTTTTTTCCAATGGAGAAATCTTGATGTCTCCAGACAGAAACCAGACCATGTCTGAGATGAAGAAGCAGACATCACTTCGAATTTTTGCTTGCGCAGCAAATTACTAAGAATGAGAAAAGAACATGGGGTCAAAAGTAGCTCACGTCCTCTGGGGGAAATGGCAAGTAATTAACAGTGAAGTGTGCTCCTGTCCTTATTACGAGGCAATAAAACATCTGGAGGAAGAAGTCCTAGGATTTAAATTAAATGTCAACAACATCTCTGCCACTGACTTCTTTCCTCTTGTGTATCAGTCTGCCAGCAGCTGTCATTTAACACCAAGGAAGGCACAGAACAGCAGGAGCCAGGGCATGACAATGAAGAGAGTCTGTGTGGAACTGACCCTGGAATACAGTTGGCCACCTGGCACTGCTTCACATTTACAGTTGCATTCCGAAGTGACTAACAAATCAGGATATATAAAAATCTGTTCTTTCTTACTTGGACAATAAAATATACTTATCAAAACATGCTAGCGTGTCTCTGCAAATATACTCATCACTGATGCAAAAAAAGTATGAAAATAACCCTTAAAAGGCCCGCGCTCTGAATAATGTTCAAAAGATCCTGTATACTCAGCCTCTGAGGGAATTTCCATATCTGTGTTGGAGAAGCCAACATCTGGAACCCAAAGGCCAGAGGGACACCTGTGTCCTCACAGGACTTCTGAATTTGTGGATGGAAGTTTAGATGGTATTCGCTTTGTGCTGATCAGGGAAAAGCCACTACCGATATGAAAATTTAGGGTCAATAGGTCATGTTTTGACATTAAATATCTTTTAGCTCATTTTAAATAATCCTTTATAAATATACATATATAATCTGCTTAGCTTAGCACTGACTGTATTGCCACTAATAATTATACGTGGTTTGAGGAGAAAGAGGTCCCAGTTGAAGTCACTGGGTACAACAGGAATGTTTAGACTGTCGCAGGAAGGGCATATACACATTTGCTTAAGAAAAATCTGTGTTGTTGTTGTTTTAAGCATTTCTGTGTATGAAAATAAACATCACCACGGTTGTATTTTTCTGCTCATCAAGTCTTCTGGAATATGGAGTCATTTGCAAGGACTGTGGGGAGACTCAGCTTGTGAGCAGGGCAGTGACCAACCGCTGGCCTTCCCTCCACGTTCACTTCAGTAACTAGAAGGTCATCAGACAAAAGTTACTCCACATCAGAAGCGTCATTGTCAGAGAGATGATAGTTGCTTCCCTTCACGCGGATGTACTCAATGTATCTCCCTTCATCCGAGTCAGCAGTACCACATGTACATAGCCGGTGATCAAAGAGCGATTCGATTTCCTCTAATTTTTTCCCTTTGGTTTCAGGAAGGCAGCCATAGACAAAAAGCAGTCCCATAGCAGCGAATCCAGCGTAGAGGAAGAACGCTCCTGAGGTAGGAAAAGAACATGATGAACAGCCCTAGCTGGGTTTTCTGCTCAAACATAGCTATAGTTTGAAATGCAACCAAATGATGCCCACCAAGCTGTCTTACCTAGTTGTTTCCATCCTATGACTATAAAAAAAACCTCAAACCATGCCATTGCATATGGAAGAAAATTAACAGAGCAGGCTCAGAGATAAGCTCAGCTCAGAAGTTGCCTGCAGATCCCAAGCTGTGGAGATTTGCCCTCCCCTGATGGTTTTCTCAATACGCTCATTGGTATTAGAAGAACCGAAGAGCCCTGTTACCATGGGTGTGCATGGGTCTGTCTCATCTCCTCCATGGATGGTCAGGAGAAATCTCAATTTCTGGGACCTGGCACAGAGATGGTCTGCTGAGTTAATGGCTCCATGGAGCTCATGGCAATTCCTCTCTCCCTGTTTCTTATGCTCACATGTGGAGGTCATCCCGTGCCTTTCTCTTAATTTTTTTTTTCTCAGCCTGGGATATGTGAGACCATATCTCTAAAAAATTAAACACATCAAGAAACAGACCCCACTCAAACCAGATTCCTCCTTGGAATGCTGATTCGCAATGGCAAACAGTATCCAGGTAATTCTAGTGACAGATGTGTTCGCACATTGCTATAAACCCATGTGGTACATGTAAGTGCATGCCATGCAAAACCACCAAGAAGAGCAGTCCGGTGCCGTCTGATGCCTCTACCTCACCTCACCCCCAAAGAGTATTCTGCTAGGGAAAGCTTTACTGCATGCATTTTTGTTACGCAGGTCTCTGTTTAAAAATCTTGGACTGCTAGTCTATACAGAGAACGCGTCATGTATGTAAGCATTCTCAAGCACCGTCAGTGACAAGTAGTACCTGTCGTCATGTCATGAAAACAACTCTGTGAGCTTATGGAAACATTTTTAGCTGTGAAGTGGCACAAAGCTGGATAGTCTAAACACACCACCAGCTTATCATTTCCTTCTCAAGAAACCAAGTGTTTCTAGATCAGTGGTTCTCAACCTATGCGTTAGGACTATTGGAAAACACATGTTTATGATGGTCTTTGTAACTGAGACAACACAGTCACAAAATTACAAGTTATGAAGTAGCAACAAAAGTAAATGTATGGTTAGGGGTTCCTAAAGACCACTGAGAATCTGTTTTCTGACAGTTGTTAACCCACAGGTTGAGAACCGCTGTTCCAGACATTCTAAGTGGTTAATGGGAGAGAGGATAACAAACCATTGGCCTCACAGTACTAACTACAGCAATACCATAGCAGAAGGTCCTGAAGACAGAGGAGACAGATTCGTATACTCCCTCACAGTTGTCATTCTTACACAGGTGAACATGATGTTTGCCCTCCTAGTCCCCTGACAAGAGACAGGAACACAATGCTGGATTAAAGCACAAGCCTGGCTTCTTGGGCTTCCTGGTATATGGTAAAAGTAGGGGCATGTCCAGAGCATGTCATAGGATAAGGTATACAGGGAGAGCATCAGAAGGGACCAGACATAGAATAAATTTACATACATCATACGGGCTTATGGAGATATGAATACAGAGAGATGAATACATTTCATCTTTAAAATATTATCCCAACTTAATATTGTCACAACTTATAAAATCATGTAGACAAGGCAACTATGCATGTGGTGGGTGGAGGATCAGGAAGGGACAGAATAAGACCTTTTTACTTTAGTAAACACAGGTTTGAAATAGCTTCGCAAAGAACTTCTGGAATGCACTATTACCCACCAGTGTTTCCCTAAAGCTGTAGTCTCTACCCAGTTCCATTCAAGACTCTTGCCCCTGGGTCTGGAAGTGGTAAGTGCTGGGCTCCATGATGCCAGAATGTGTGTCCTGGCTGGGCAGATGATTCGGTGGTTGGCACAGTGTCTCAAATGAGTGAGCTACTCTTGGGCATGCACCAAGTCTGCTTAGGTGTGGGGCTCCATCTTTCCCATGGGACATCTCATCAGCCCTGTTTCCAGCGCCTTATTTTCTGTTTGAGTCCTTGTTAAACTGAAAGCTGTGTTGTGTAAGGATTTCCATCCTGTTGGGCATGGGGATGCTCAGGGTTAGAAGAATTGTGGAGGATACTCATAAGTATTTGGAGCCAAGAAGCTTAGGAAAAGAGAGCTCTCCCAGACACATTGTCCAAAACCCTTGGAGTGGTAAAATCTGTACAGAGGTACTAATGTAGAGCCAAAACATAAGGATGTAGCCTCTCTCACAAATTCAGGGTACCTAAGGATAGAGTATCAGAAATAGCAATGAAAGGACACTGAAAAAAACATGCTCTTACCATAGTATGTAAGATACTCCGCTGTGTGTAAAAAGGTCAATGAAACCAGCACATTGAAAATCCAGTTTATTCCAGCTGAGCATGCATTTCCTGTACTTCTTGCCCAGAGAGGATAGATTTCAGAGTTCACAGTCCAGGGCATTGGTCCCATTCCTGAGAAGTAAATAATGAAAGCTACAGTAAAAATCACCTATAGAATGAAACACAGTACCCTGACTCTTCCAAGAGGGGACAACACAATGCAAAGGTAACAAAGCCTTGCTTACCAGGTGCAAAGAAAACAAGATATAACACCAGGCCCACGAGTGCTGTCCAGGAGTATGGGGTAGGGCAGAAACTGTAAGCCCAGTGAACATCTTCTGCTTTGAACTTGGTTTCATTTTCACACCTGAAAAACATGTATTAGTTCAGTGTTTTAAGATGTAGCTGTAGAAATTAATGTGATTATGTTGGATGTATTTGGAAATTCCTCAACATCCTAAAGAACAACGAGAAACATTTTTCTTAGAAAATTAAAATGCTATGTCCTGAATATGCAGATAGTCATATTAAATTGAGAATGAAATGTAGAGTATGCATGTAAATCCATACAATTAAGTTTA
Source organism: Montemys delectorum (assembly GCA_019843815.1). Taxonomy (NCBI): domain Eukaryota; kingdom Metazoa; phylum Chordata; class Mammalia; order Rodentia; family Muridae; genus Montemys; species Montemys delectorum. The sequence continues at coordinate 5,741 of JADRCD010194126.1, read as the reverse complement.
ATACAATTCCAGAGTGGACGAGCCATGCATCATTTCTTATCCGGCTGCCACAAACGAGAACTGATTTCTAACTTGAAGCTACATTAGACTGAGCAACCCTCCAGGGTTTCCTAGGTCAGTACACTGAGGTGGAAAGCTTGTAGTCTACGCCATTAGGATCCATCAAGAGGAGTTGAGGAAGGAAGAACCATGATCAGAATAGAATATAAGAATTTTTTTAATAAGAAGAAACAAAAACAATGTAAGAAATCCCCATAAAAATAAAAAAAAAATGAAGATCAGAATAAAAAGCAAAAGACTAATAATATCTTCATTGTTCTATTGCTGTGAAGGGACACCACGATCATGATCAAAGAACTCTTATAAAAGAATGCATTTCATTTGGGGCTCCATTACAGTCTTAGAAGGTTAGTCCATGATTATAATGATTGAAAGCAGACAGGAATGACTCCAGAGCAGTAGCTAAGAGCTTTACATCCCCATCCATACACAGCAAAGAGAGAGAGAGGGGGAAAGAGAGAGAGAGAGAGAGAGAGAGAGAGAGAGAGAGAGAGAGAGAGA
>JADRCD010194125.1:20794-34226 GCA_019843815.1 Montemys delectorum | reverse complement strand
TTTTTTTGTGTAAGCAGGATAGCAGTATGTAAAAGCTGAAAGGGACAATAAATATTAAAGCCACCTTAATTTCCAGGAATTAGACATTTGCCCTTGACCAGCAAATATACTTAATTTTGACAGCATATAAGTTTTCACTGAGCGTCTAGAAATTTTCATTTTCTCCAGAGTCTAATTCCAACTTCTCACCTCTCTCTCTTCCCTCTCCTCAAAGTACAATGGTGTGTTTAAAGAAAATACAGGATTTGTTAGTAGACACTTGCATTCTGGCTTTTGTTTTCCTAAATACATTTACTTACAGAATATCAACATATGGAGGAGCGAGTGAAAATGCAAATAGCCAGAATTCGGAAGCAGGTCAATGTTGTTCCTTAGCTCATTACAGCTATATGTACAGAGATGGAAGGAATAGAGACCACATGCCAATCCTTTGCCCTCAGCCTTGAAGTTTGATCTTCAGTCTCACCCCCATTCCCTTTTAGCTTTCTCCATCCCTGTCAATACCAACTCTTTCCTATGAATCCCTTTAAAGGAACAATACTTCCTAGAATTTTGTTAGAAATTGAATTAAACCGTTATATTGTGTTGGATGAGAATTGACATTTAGTATATAGTTTTCCTTCTTTTTATACTGGATTAGGTCAAATCACAGATATACTATATGTAGAATCTTATTTTTGAGTATTACTTTAAATCTTATACTTTCTAAGTTAATTTCCATACTTCTATAGTATTAAACCACTCTTCTACCATAAGTGACTGATGTTTTTGAAGCTATCAAATTGCTCATTACCTGTTAATGTCACCTAAAGTAGTGGCTATTCCTGGTTGTCAACTTGACTATATCTGAAATGAACTACAATCCAGAATTAGAAAGCTCACCTGTGGCCCTAATCTGGAGGCTGAGAGATACAAGTTTCCGACTGAATCTTGGCATGGAGATCTTGAGGCATAGTGGCTATGAATCCCAGAAGATTAAGATAGGAAGATCTACCTTTAATCTGAGCCACACCTTTTGCTGGAGACCTACATAAGGACATTGGAAGAAGGAAGGCTCACTCTGGTTTGCCAGTTTGCCTTGTGGGACTGAACAACTGCTAGATCCTTGGACTTCCATTCACAGCTGCTGCTGACTTTTGTTGGGAGTTGGACTACAGACTGTAAGTCATCAATAAATTCCTTTACTATATAGAGACTACAGTAAGTTCTGTGACTCTAGAGAACTCTGACTAATACACCTAAGTATACTATATCTGCCTCTGAGACTTACTGATGAATAAACTCAGCCCTTCCTAGTTCTCTCTAATCTCTGACTGGTAGATTCAACTCACCTGTTCTAGCTGAAACTTACATGTAAACTCACTGATTCAATCTGGCTTTTCTCAGCCTCTGACATTTTGCTCTGTTTAACCTCAAACTAAATCTGGCAATTTTATCTAATGTTCTGGCTCCTTCTCATTATCTGGATTGTTCTATGTCTAGCTTGTTCTATTTCTAAAACTATTTCAGTAAAACTGCCTTTTCCTTTTCTATTCTGCTTCTTAAGTAACTTCCTGTTCCTTGCTCATCTTGTGAAAGTTGGGCATATTATTGTCTTGTTCATCACTTTGCCATTCAATTAGGCATCACTTTCAAATATGGGTGCTTCCTTCTACAAACTAACTTTATGTTCATTGTTTTGGGTTAAAGGATTGTACTAAGGGTGTGTGTATTCCACCCAGGAGAATTAAAGGTATGCTTAGAGCTAAGTCACACCACAACTAGAAACATTTTTTTTTCAGTAAAATAATATAATTTAGGGTTCACAATGTGAACAAATATTCTGCAACAACTTAATGATTATTTTGGATTTCCTCAGTGTCTTCTGTTATGTCCCCATCTAACTTATGATTTTGTTAATTTAGATAGTCTACCTCTCTCTTTTGACTAGTGTGGCTAAGAGGTTCTCTATCTTCTTGATTTTCTCAAAGAGCCAACTCTTGGTTTCATTGAATCTATGTAGTGTTCACTTTGTTTCTAATTTAGTGGTTTCAGCCCTGTGTTTTATTATTTTCTGCCATGTACTCCTCTGGGGTGATTTTGCTTCATTTTTTTCTAGGTATGCTGTTAAGTTGCTAGAATGTGATCTCTCCAATTTCTTTATCAAGACACTTAGTGCTATGAACTTTCCTCTTAGCATGTCTTTTATTGTTTCTCATAAGTTTTGGCATGTTGTACCTTCATTTTCCTTGAGTTCTAGAAAGTCTCTAATTCCTTTATTTCTTCCCTGACCCAGTGATCACTGAGTAGAGAGTGGTTCATTTTCCATAAATTATAGACTTTCTGCTGTTCCTGTTGTTGTTGAAGTTCAGCATTAATCCATGGAGGTAGAATAAGATACAGGGGGTTATTTCAATTTTCTTGCATCTGTAAAAGTTGCTTTACGACCAAGTATATAGTCAGTTTTGAAGAAGGTACTATGAGGTGCTGAGAATATATATTCTTTTGTGTTTGGGTGAAATGTCCTGTAGAAATCTGTTTAATGCATATGATTCACAGTGTCCATTATTTCATTATTTCTCTGTTCAGTTTCTGTCTCAGTGATCTGTTCATTGGTGAGAGTGAGGTGTCCCACTCACTCAACCTTTGCATTTTGATGTGTGACTTAAGTTTTAGCAATGCATCTTTTATGAATATAGGTGCCCTTCCATTTGGGGCATAGGTTTTCAGAATTGAAGTATCTTCTTGGTATACTTTCCTTTGATGAGTATGAAGTATCATTTCATATCTATTGCGATATGGATATCATTGGATATCTATTTATTAGATGTTAGGATGGCTATTCTAACTTGCTTTTTTTTTTTTTTTTTTTTGTCCATTAGCTTGGAAAATCTTGTCCCAGCACTTTACTCTGAGGTATCATCTACTTTTGTTCCTGAGCTCTGTTTTTGTACTCAGCAGAATAACGGATCCTGTTTTTACATCCATTATGTCAGTCTCTATTTTTTAATTGAGGAATTGAGTCCATTGATTATGAGATATATTTATTAGCAATAATTGTTTAATCTTATTATTTTGATGATGATCATGGTAGCGTGTGTGTGTTTGTGTGTGTGTACATGCTTCGTGTTTTGCTTTGTGGAATGATTTAATTCCTGTGTTTTCTTAAGTATAGTTAACATCCATGGGTTGTAGTTTTTCTTCTAGTATCTTGCACAATACTAGATTTACGGATAAATATAGTTTAAATTGTTTTTTTCATGGAATGTCTTGTTTTCTCTATCTCTAGTGATAGAACATTTTGCTAGGTATACTAATCTGGGCTGATCTCTTTTAGAGACCACAGGACATCTACCCAGGTCCTTTTGTCTTACACATCCAGAATAATTCTGATAGCTCTGCCTTTATGTACTTCCTGATCTTTGCAGCTTTTAACATTCTTTGTTTGTTCTGTACATTTACTGTTTTGATTATTATGTGCTCGGAGGACTTTCATTGCTGGTCCAATCTATTTGCTATTATGTGAGCTTCTTGTATATTTATAAGCATCTCTCTTTTTTTAGTGAAAATTTCTTCTATGATTTTGTTTAAAATATTTTCTGGGCCGTTGAGCAGGATATCTTCTTCTATTCCTATTATTCTTATGTTTGGTCTCTTCATGATGTCTCAGATTTCCAGATATTTTGGGTTAGGAATGTTTTAGATTTAACATTTTATTTGACTAATGCATCAGTTGCTTCTATTGTATCTTCATTGCCTAAGATTCTATCTTCCATGTCTTGTATTCTCTTGGTGCTGCTTGCATCTTTAGTTCATGTTTGTTTACCTAGGCTTTCCATCTCCAGAATTCCTTCAGTTTTGTGTTTTCTTTATTGCTTCCATTTTCATTTTCATGTGTGCAATAGTTTTATTCATTTTTTTCACATATTTGATTATATTTTCCTGGGTTTATTTAAGGAATTCATTTGTTTATTCTTTAACAGCCTCTACCAACTTGCCAAGATTGGATTTAAGGTCATTTTTCTTGTGCTTCAGCTGTGTTAGTATATCCAGATTTTTATGGTAGGATAGCTGGCTTGTTTTGTTTTGTTTTGTTTGTTTGTTGCTTTGTTTTTTAATTGGATATTTTCTTTATTTATATTTCAAATGTTATTACCTTCTTCAATTTTTCCCCCAATCCCCTGGAAACCTCTTTAGCCATCCAATTGTCCCCTGGTGCAGGCAGGTCTCCAGAGTACAAGCAGAACTGTTGGTAGGAAAATGGATGTGCAAAGTTTTAAGCTGGAAAATCGAGCACAGGTATAGTTTACCAATGCTTTGTCTATTCAAGTTGGAACCAGAAGACAGGTATTGGCAGGCATGTGACTTACATTGATTTCCCTATGTTGATAAGCATCAGAAAATACAGGAATGACCATGGGCTATAATATGGAGCTCAGAGGATGGATTGCAGCTCACTGTACCCTTAGGGAACACGGAAGACATGGGATGGGGATTGGGAAGGGTAGAGGTTTCAACTGGTTGTCCTTAGTGCTATCAGACCTCTAGAAGTGCAAGCAGAGGTGGATGTTAATTCATCCTATCTTTTGAACAACATATTTGGCTCAATATATTATGTTGTACTTTCTGCATTTTTTTTTCTTTCTTTTCAGTTCAATTATATTTTTAGAAAGGATCAGGCTGGTCTGGAACTCTGTTCAGAAGAGGGAGAACTTGGAAGAACTTCATCAGAACATAGGTATTCTCCATATTTATGTTATACTTCTCATCCTGTAGTAGTCAGGAAGCAGAAAGATACAGCTGACAAACCCTCAGAAGCTAGGCCAGCTCTGTGAAGTTATCCACATCCCCAGCACCTAATACAATGTTTGATTTTTATTTTGAGTATTAGAGAGGTTCACTTGGGGACTTTGTCGTGATACCACTTTTGTCTTGTCACTAAACTAACTCTCTCTTTCTCTCTCTGTCTCTCTCTCTCTCTTTCTCTCTCTCTCATTCTGTGTCCATGAAACCCATCACCTATCTACCTGAGTGCTTTGATCATGGCATAGAATACAATTAAAATTGTGTTCAACCTATTCTTGAGATTATCACACATTGTGATGGTTAGTGTTGATAAGTTTATAAGATTTGGAATCATCTCTGAGACAAGCACCTGGTATACCTATGAGGCTTATTTAGATTCCCTACTTTCTTGGCATGTCCATTATCCTCTGTAGTGTTTCGAGTACATGATGTGGAAAAATCATCCCTAAAGAGGGGGAAAAAGTGAACTACGGCAATACTTGTTCCTTGCTTAGTGGTTGAAAATGCAAAGTTCCTAGGTTTTTCAATCTCTCCCTTTCTTGACTTCTTCACCATGATGGACTGTCCTTCACATTGAGCTAAAATAAGCCATTTCTTCTATAATTTAATTTAGTCAATACTTTTTATGCAAATGACAGTGATATCACTAATACACCATTTATTTTACCATATTGCTACTGTACAGCTATTGTTTGTTCACAAATAGCTTCTTGCCCTGTCTGTTAGCAACATTAAGAGTTGATTTGATTATGAAGGCATGGAATGCCAATTATTAATACATTGATTGGTTTGCAGAGACTGGGGTATTAAAAGTCCAGACACTGGATAGAGAATTAGACCAATGAAGGTTTATGTTTGAAGAAAATATCTGCTTCTCTGGACATAACCAACTCCCCTGATTCCTGGCAATTATACTGCTCCTCTTTACAGGCATGATGCTCTGTTTACTGAAGCTCTGTATCAATGCACCAATGAACAAGTGGGTTGAATACTCTAGAACTGTGAACAAAATTTAACCATTGATACTTTACATGGCTTTACCCACATATATTGTCATGATAATGAAAATGAATTCAACCAGCACTTACTAATACTGAAAAGCACAGTATTCACCACTATACATTTATTGAATGTCTTCTTTATTCAATATCACCTCTTTTCAATTTTCATCAATATGATGTTAGAACAATTATCAATATTTAAAGGAGTATATCAATTTCCATTTAAAAATTATATTTATTGTCTTACTTCCTATTTTTACATGTGACCTCATTTCTAATTATATTTAGTAGATTTGTGATATGCACCCAAGTTAACCTTAAACTCATAATGTTCATGTATCAGTCTTCAAAAGTTCTATATCAATATGACTAACTCTTTTCTCTTTGTCAGAATTTTTAAAATAATTATATCTGAAAATATATCCTCACTGAAATAAGGCTAACAATTAACAAAGCAGATTTATATTTCAAATGAATAAAGGAATTGTTCCTAGATGCCAAAGCTATTTAAAGAGCCATACTGGCTTGAATTGTCTACTGATTTTTATTCAATTTAATGAACATCATCAGACTTTTCATGGGTGTATTCTTGTTACTTTACCTATCAGAAAGAATGAAATTGGAAAGGATTAAACATAAAGTCTGAAGGAACTCACAGATATGAACTAAGGTTTTTGATGATGATTCTTATTATTACAAGGAGAAACTGTGCCTACTAAAGATTGAATTTATTATATGACAATCATGACAAAGAACATGGCAGCTTCACTTCTGTTTCACTGAAATAAATAGATTAAGTTGGGAGAAAGGAAATCATATCAGAGGCAATTGGAAAAGACATTGAAATTTGCCAACGAAAGGATTTGACTTCTATTTTCCTCTACAAATTCTTGAAAAGTATATACCTTTAATCACAGATGGCTTTTAAATGTATCACTCAATTTAATAACATACATATTAATTATTAAAATTGATGGGTAAGAAAAATGTAATAGAATATTTATTTTACTATTTCATTTATAGAAACCCTTAAATTATATTTGGAAATCTGGAAAGCTATTTACAGCTACTCAGCTATTTTGAGTCTTGAGGGCATCATTTGAAGTAACTAATGCTCCAGTGCACTAAATGGTATAAAAGCAGCCTCAAAATTGTAAACAGTTTTTGAGAAATGCTGAAAGAGCCTTTGGGGAATATCTTAAGCATCTAGAGGATCTGACTCATTAGTGAATGGATTTGAATTGTTACTATGATGTTAAACACAGACTTCCACATGTACCTCATTTATGGAAAATTTGGTCATAGATACTTTATATCTCTATTATCTCTACATTACATAAGCTAAGATAATAGACTTTTTATTATTTTCACTAAGAAGAGATAATAATTTAGAAATAGAAAATTATAGGAAGCTTAAGTATACTCATTTATAAAGTTAAATATATATTTTAAAATGATAAAATTATTATACTTTATAATAATATAACAGATCATATGATACATATGCATCTGGGGGAGGACGAGGGAGAAGGGGAGTTTTTTGGAGGGGAAATGAGGAAAAGGGATGACATTTGAAATGTAAATAAGGAAAATATCTAATAAAAAATTTAAAAAGGAAAGAAAAGACTGAACATTGACACAATTCTAAGCAATTATTCTAATTTTCTTATATTTTAACTTGTTATTTAATTTTTTCAGGGATTCAATGCAGTTACTGATCACATAAAAAATAATTTAACAGATCTAAGAATTCTACATTAACTTTGGACTTTATTGTACTTTCAAAAAAAAAAAGAAAGATAAGTAAAACTACAAGCACAAAAATAGCACTGATTTCCAGTTTTCAAATTAACAGTATTTATAATGATTAAAGAAAGCTAGTTTATATTTGGTATAGTTTTCTCAAGAGTATATTGGATCTTGTATTCCCTTCTATTTGAAAAATAAAGAAAATGTTTACTAAAGCTACTTTATTTCTCCTCTCTCCAAACCCTACCATTTATCTTTTCCCTCTCAAATTAACGGCCAATTTTTCTTTGATTATTTTTGTGGCTGTGTGTGTGTGTGTGTGTGTGCGTGTGTGTGTCTGTGTGTACATATAGCCTACTCAGCATATTAAGTGAGTTGTAAATAAATCATTTCAAGACAGATGTGCACATCCTGGGTATAGGGTAGTTCTTCCTCTCAGGAATCACTTGCTGTTTAGACTTCTTCTAGGGCTATCATTTAATGAAATCTCACTTTTACATGAGCACATTTACTGATATTTTCCTTGTGTAGGTCTTGCTTTAACAGCTATAATGCTAAAGTATCATGGTTGTAATACTTTCTCATTTCTAGGAGTCACAGTTTAACAACAAACAACTTGTTCCTCGGCTTCATTAAATCATTCCACTCTTTTTCTGATGGTCCATGAGCAAGGAATTCTGTAGGGTCAGAACTTAGCCCAAGGTCCAATAACATCCTGACCTGCAACGTTCCAGTCTCCACAGTGTGCAAATTCTAGTCAGCTGATTAGCCTCTACAGGCAGACATGGTTCCCCCCAACCCCTCTCTCTAGATTATCATCTAAGATACATGATATTATTAACCCTATGTAGTTTTCAATGTTCTAATATTATGCATTATTTCTGTCCTATTATATAAGCCTTATATTCAATTAGACAGCATTTGATTTTTATCCACTCATGACTGTGACAGTGTTGCACCTTTAGGGATTGCTTCCCATGCAGGCCATTGTTGAAGCTAACAAGGATGATGACTGATAATCTTTTTGATTATTTCCATCCCTTAGGAGTCTACATAAGATTCTGGGATATGAAAACTTGATTGCAGGAAAAAGTCTTTCATATTAGAGGTAGCTTGAGTCTTCTGAATATTGCATCCAAAATTCATGGTATCATCACAGATACAGGAGAGGAATGAAGGAGAATAAATACCACCATGATGTTGGAATTATATAATAATTATGATATTTATCAATACTACAGTAAAATACAAACTTATAATGTAAATAATCATAAAGTATTTCTCAAGTATATTATTATATACTTCCCTAAAATGATATATGGTAAGTAGAAATATATATTTGTTCATATATATGAAGCCTAAATAACATTATGCTATGTGGACTGGATATATTATAACCCTCAAACTACATTACAAAAACCAGTATCAAGCAGGACATACATAATCTTTATCCTAATGCATCGTTATGACTTCTTACTAATCTCTACTTTGAGAACTATCTTTAATAGCCACTAATACTATAGATGCTAAGCAGATTCATTATTTTGAAAATGCCATTCATCAACTGCTTCAAAACCTAACTATAAACACAAAAGCAAAATGAAAGTATGTTTGGTTGAAATTTTCAAAATTCTGATGAGAGCATTCAAACAAAACTAATGACTAACAAAGACATATTTTCTTCAAGGAATTAAATAAGAACATAGTAAGGCATAAATATTTTCCATTTATATTTACAATAAATAAAATTAAATTAAAAACTACTTTGCCTAAAATAACACAAGTTTATCAGATTTGAAGCTTTATTTTTCCCTTTTTTTATTTTTATTTTCATGTTACTCTAAGCTAAAACTATATAATTTTAGAATCACATTACATTATAAAGAGGTTGGATATAGCCAATAATTATTCCTTTTCCTTCTCAATTAGAAATGACTGTGAACTTTGTTTACATACAGCTCTATTTATAATGCATTTATGGTTAAATATAGTTCAAGGGAACATAGCTGTGAAAATGTTCTCCAAATTACTATATAGTTTGACATAAGAACTACTTGTACTTGTACGAGTTGGTGTGAGATCTACTACCACTAGTTGGTGGTAGAGAATTTTAAGTCTTTTATTTATGTCTCTCCTTCTACCATTAAAAGAAGTCAATGGTTCATCACATTATAGAATTATCTGAGAGCCTGATTCCTTACCAAGAGAAACCAAAGCAGTAGCTATAAACAACAGTGAAGAGTTTCCAACTATAACTACAGGAAATAAGCTAAGTGATAAGTAAAAAGCACTTTAATAACTGTTACCCTACATTTAAAGAAAATTATGCAATTTATTTCACTTGTAGAATTGTTCTTAGTTCTAGAGGTTTTATGTTTTGAAAACAATTGATGTTTATATATGTTTGTTTATATAATAATTTTATATTACAATCTCAAAAATTAATAAGTTAAAAAAAGCATCAACTTTTCCCTCTACAAAATAAAATGTATAATAGAGTAATCTTTTCGTTGTCATTTGGCAGTCACAGTAAACACTCTAAAATTTATGAAAAGCATTGTAGAATATTGTGGTTATAAGTACTATACATTTTGTAAACTAGAATATTTACTTTCTTTCCTTCAATATACAATCATTTTTCCTATTATTTTTGTAAGAAATAGTTTGTTTGGCTTAAATTTGTAGATCACAATCTATTCTTAAAGGATAACAGACAGTTTTATGTTCTCTTCTGACATCAATGACTTTAAAAATAACAGACATTTGGTTAGATTTATACTATATCACAATTGGAATTTCTATAATGAGTGTCTTTATTCCAATTAGATAATTGTTGGATGTCTCCGAGATATGTGTTACTGTTGGACCCTTAAGGGTGTGTTGTCATTATCATGGGTAGGCTTTTATGATGGGAGGAATATGGATTTATTTTTTCTCCTTTGATAGGTCACTATGAGAATTAGTCCATGAGGAAGAGATTTCCAGGTCAGTTCTATCTTGATTCCTCCATGCCCTGTGTAGAAAGTGTGCTATGTCTTTATCAGTAGGATGTGACCTTCATTTTTGTAAGACAATCACATTCAATACCATGAGCTACATTTTTAGAACTATCTTATTCTCCCCTGACCCACATCTCAAAGCAAGGTTTCCCACTCTTGGCTCTGGAGTTCTCTTGGATACTCTATGGTTCTGGTGGGGAGTTTTACCATCACCCCAATTGGTGTAATCTTTTTAAAGTTATGACAAATGAATCTGTTTTCCTGTTGCTTTTTTGAGTGCCCTTAATGTTTTTCTATTTAGCTTATTGGGGAAAAGATAAAGTAATTCTGAGTGAATGTATGTTGTTGATATGAGCACAGCCACATCAAGACCACACTGTCTTAGACCCATGAGATGGACAAATATTTCCCAGAGTCAAGTTGAGAAAGGGAAAGGTCCTTCTAGTTCAAGTATAGAAATTTACAATTACTCTTTAGCTAAAAACTGTGTATGTAGAAACTATCAATGCTGGCTCCCTGCTCTGACATGATGGCCACCTGAGACTACTGCAGTAGAGAGACATCCCACCAAGATTACATGATAGTCTTCCTTCTCTCATCCTGTTGTATGTAATAAATGCTCTGAGTCTCCAGGTTGTTCCTAGTATATTTTCATCTACACCAGATCATGTGTCCCATCCGAGGTCAGCTTTTCTTTTCATGTGTCTAGGATTTCTTTCTTCAGTCCTCATCTCCCTATGTAGTGCAGCACATAAACTGTAAAGAGCACAGCACCTTTTACTCTCCAGTTTTTTCAAACTAGTTTACACATTACCTCTTGCACAGCACCTTTGTTCGGATACAACCTCTTTTAGAGTCTTGATTTTTCAATACCAATTTATTACTGACTGTGTATAATACAAAATTAAACACTGTGTTTACTACATTCTTATTTGTTTTACTTTATAGTCTGTGTGCCTTATGAATAAATTAAGAATATACTTTATAGACACCAAGAATTACAAACCAAGTAAGCTTTTCAAATAATTGCAAGATTCACTTATTACTTAAGTTAGTCTTATTTTTCCTATTGCTATTTGGACAACTAATTAAATTTTATCTTATTTAAAGACATCCTGCCTATATAAACATTTTCATGAATGGATTTCACAGGTAAAGGTCAAGTATGTCTGTGAGAAAACAACCTGGATACTTTCTAATATAATATAGGAAATTAGTATAGTAAATTATATACTAAAGATCCTCAAATCAGTTTAATAATCGTATTTGAAGAAAAAGGTTTTTTTTGTTTTGTTTTGTTTTGGTTTGGTTTTTTTTTGTTTTTTGTTTTTTGTTTGTTTGTTTGTTTGTTTGTTTGGTTTCCTTAGTTAGTGAACACTATTTCATTACTGGCTTAGTAACTTAGAACATAAATATGACCTACTTCTTAAGAAATAAAGAAAACAGTACACCTAGGGGTAACAAACAGGAAAGAGAATATGAAAAAGAAAAATGTAAGAACTCAAAGGTTGAGCTAGACAAGTTTTTCACTAGAGAAAGTAGGGAAGAAGCTGTACAAATAAAAGACAAGTTTTCATAGGACAGATGACATTTGTTTCTATTGTCACTAACTGCTGGCCATAATTTCTATAATTCTAATTCCAATCAGATAATTTGAATGACATATTCATTAACTGTAACTCTAGCTTGAGTATAAGGGAAATATCATCAAATTGGTGGTAAACATGACGTTGTTTAGGTTTACTTCAGTTGTTGTGCACTGACTTCACTGACCGGTTTGGAAGAGGCATTGTCAGCTACTGGTACCCACGAGAATGAGCTTGTTTTAATGATACTCAACTATATGGAGAACAGCTCTGGGGAAGCAACTCTCCAGGTAAATGCAGAATTCATAAACAACACTAGACACTAACTGCAAATCCAGTTATAAAATACTAGAATAAATATTTAGCATTTGTGGAAAAATGTCAGTCTTTCAGAATTTATAGTTATTGTACCCAATAAAAGGGTATTTTGTTTACTTATTTTCTTATTCTTTTGCTAGAGATATATGTTTAGCTACACACAATATCTAGTGAGTTTCACATTTACATTAATTAGTCTTTATTCTTCAGAATCACATACATATATACCATGAAATACAATTGAATCAATTTTCACTCCCAATTTTCCACAAATATCCTCTAATTCAGGCCCCGAAAGAATGTAAGAACTGGGTAAAGAAAAGAACTGTGACAAATGATCTCCTGGACCTGGAATGGTACCTGAAGGCATGAACTCTCCCTAACAGGTTTTCAGGGATAAGATATGAACAAGACCAGTTGCATCAACATTTAACATAGGTTGGAAATGTGTTCTTAGGATTTCATACTTTTCTGAAGAGTTGTTTATTAAAAATCAAGTGCTAATGGTTGAGGAAGATTTTTGTTGCTGTTGTTCTTATTATTGTTTTAAATCTTTGTCCACAAGACTTCTCATGCTCTTGTGAAAACCTAATTTTTTTTAATCTTCATTTATTTCATAAATTATGTAGGGAATCAATAGATAGAAATTTCATATTGAGAAGGTGGTGTGCATTCTCTATTCTGCCATGCAAATATTTGCTCTATCAACAATTAGGATGAAAAAAATGAGCCAATATGACATATAGTAATCAAAATAGACTAGATGCTATATGTTAATAAATGAAAATTTATGCTCACCAACATGGCTGATTTTCCTCAATTAAGAAAACCTGTTTGATATATCCCCAAAGGTTGTAGTTATCCTGCAACCCTTTCCCTATCATTTCTTTCTGCTTCTGATCTATCTATCTATCTATCTATCTATCTATCTATCTATCTATCTATAAATCTATCTATCTATCTATCTATCTATCTATCTATCTATCTATCTATC
>JADRCD010194125.1:0-20784 GCA_019843815.1 Montemys delectorum | reverse complement strand
ATCTATCTATCTATCTATCTATCTATCTATCTATCTATCTATCTATCTATCCTTTCCCCCCATCTTTGCTCTTGATTTTGAATTACCAACCAAAAATTTTTCACACAATAGTGGTCTACCTCCAGCCACATCTTACAACTTTGTCCATTCCCTGATTTGATGATAGCACATCTACTAGGTATTTCTCATTCCTCTATAGTATACTCCATATTTTGTTTTATGTTGTCCTGTTTTATCCCCTTTCTCTTTTTCTTGTTCTTCTTAAAGCTTTAGAAACAATCAAGGAAAACCACAGCTGATTAGACTTCCATCTACATGTCTGTGCGTTTCCTACTCTAATGACATAATGGCAATAAGATTGCACAATAATTAAGAAACTAAATTGTCTAGGGATGCTGGTACGATGCTCATCATCCTATAAGAATTATCTTAGAAAAACCTCTGTACTGGCTGGTTTTGTGTGTCAGCTTGACACAGGCTGGAGTTATCACAGAGAAGGGAGCTTCAGTTGGGGAAGTGCCTTCATGAGATACAGCTGTGGGGCATTTTCTCAATTAGTGATCAAGGGGGTAGGGCCCCTTGTGGGTGGTACAATCCCTGGGCTGGAAGTCTTGGGTTCTATAAGAGAGCAGGCTGAGCAAGCCAGGAAAAGCAAGCCAGTAAGAAACCTCTTCATGGCCTCTGCATCAGATCATGCTTCCTGACCTTCTTGAGTTCCAGTCCTGACTTCCTCTGGTGATCAACAGCAATATGAAAGTAAGCTGAATAAACTCTTTCCTCCCCAACTTGCTTCTTGGTCATGATGTTTGTGCAGGAATAGAAACCCTGACTAAGACAAATTCCCAAACTAAAGTTTTCTTACTTTTTGCTCTGCAAATTACGTATTGACATGGATAATTAAGCCATAAGCATATGTCTGTTTTTATGGTATGTTTTTATATGTTACCATTTTGGCGATTGGGAATGTGAGCTGTTGATTTTTTCTCTCTATTTGATACTTTAGTCGTCGGTTGTATTCTTCTAGTGACTTTTCTCAAATAAAAGGTGTTGTGATCATAAAAAGAGAAAGATGTATAAGAGTATGTTCTGGCAGGGTGTAGAGGTAGGGGGTGCCTCGGTGGGCCCATGCCAAGGCATCCCTTCCCCCTGAGAGACCAGGCACACAGCAGTATAGTATAGAATAGAGTTTATTCAAGACATCAGGAGGAGAGTTAAGAGAGTAGTAGAGGCAGAGAAAGTTAGAGAGTCGAGGTTGACCATGGCCATTTGGAGAGGTGGGGAAGGGAATGGGAAGAGGGGAGAGAAAGGGGTTAAGAGGCAAGAGAGAAGTAAGAGAGTGAGAGAGAGAGGAGGGGGCAAGCATCCCCTTTTATAGGGCCAGACCTACCTGGCTGTTGCCAGGTATCTCTGAGGATGGAATCCAGACAGAATACCAACAAAAACTACAAAGGCTTCATGTAAACTCTGATTTGGAAATAGATAGCATTAAGGCTATAGGATCTTGGATGCTATTACTTGGAGTTGAAGTCAAAAGATGATCCAGCAAACTAGGCAGAAAACAACTATGGCTTAGAGTAGACAAGAGAAGTTAGGTGTTACAATTTCCTTAATTGTTTGACCAGAAATCAGGCAATATTATTTCAACTGTACCAACTGAATTTCTGTAAATGAAACCTAACTATTTAAAAAGGTGTTGCTTACAATATCAACAGGCCAGATTGCCACACAGACTTTGCATGACAGCAGTATTTGAGGCGAAAGCTTCAAGGAAGCCAGTCTCCTGCCACTGCATCATCCCCTTGGCATTCCCTAACTCAGAGGTAGTCCAGACATGTCCTTGTACTCGAGTGCTAAGTGCCCACCAACATGTGATTTACTAATAGCTAGACAAAATTTGACATTGCTCTCCAAACCCTGGCCTGGAATTTCGTAAAGAATGTTACCCATCCAAACTAATTGCACCTGGCATTGTTAGGGAAATAATGAAGGGAATAGGGCATTGAAGCTTACAGAATGTGAGACTTATCCCAGGGCAAGGTCAAGTAGAATCCTCATTCTCAGTCAAGTACTGCAGCTGAACAACTCCTAGGAATTAGCAAGAGTCGTGTCTCTACTTGCCCACATGATTAGCATAGTGGGCATTTTACTGAGGATGGGCGGGACCTTGAGCTGAGTGTGTGTATGTGAGACAGTGTGCAGCAGTTTGCATTCAGCATTAGGCATTCAAGATTTGAGCCTCTACTCTTTCAGCTGGCATACTCACAGCCCCCCAGGAATCCAGCTGTGCCACGTGGGCCCAAGCATGCTCAGAGCCCAGGGGGTGCTACACTAGTCCAGAGGAGATGGCTGCTGTTTTAGACCCAGTGTGTTTCAGGTGGCCTCAGATGTGCCTTGACTACTGAGGTGCCAGATTTTTCATTTCTCTTTTGCAATGATTGTAAAAGCCTCATGCTATTTTTAAGAAATACATTAAGATAGCACACGTCTTTGTGTTGACTCTATTTATCACCTGCCAAATCCCTTGTACACCTGGCCAGAACTTTCATCACCCTGTGAAATGAGGGCTCCCCCACAAGAAACCCCAGTCAGTGGCACCAGATCCCCTGGGGCTCACTGGGACTGGACCACAAACCCAAAGAATACACAGAGCAGCCCATGGTGCTGGCCACATATGTAGCAGAAGATGGCCTTGTTGGTCATCAGTCAGAGGAGAGGCCCTCGGACCTGAGGGTGTTCAGTGCCCCTGTGTAGGGGAATGCCAGAGCAGGAAGACAGGAATGGGTAAGTGAGTGGGTGGAGGAAGCACCCTCATAGAGGCAAGGGGAGGGAAGATGGGATAGAGGGTTTCTGGAGAGGAAACCTAGAAAGGGGAAAATATTTGTAATGTAATTAAAGAAAACATTCAAGAAAAAAATAATTAAAAAATAAAAATAAAAAAATAAAATGGTGTTGCTTTTATTGACTCAAAAAGATATTTATGGATTATTATCACTATGTCTCATTTAATGTTCTATTATCTTAGCTGAGTGAATTATTGGCATAAGGTCATAAAATAACATGTGGGTATCTTTATTGTTTGTATATTTTTTCTCTTAAAATGAAATCTTTAGCTTAAAATCGACAAAATTTAGTCATGCTTCTAACTATGGAATACCTATAATTATGTGAGTTACAAGAAGATATGTTCAGTCAGACTTCACAAATAGGACATTAAAGTAATTTTAAAAAATCTGCATAATTTTCCCATTCGTCTGGGACATAGGTAACTGTTCTTTAAGGAGAAAATTTGCTTTGTAGAAGCAAATGTGAAAGTGATGTTGAGATTATACAAACTCAGAAGTTCTTATATCTAGAGATACATACAAGAAAAAATATTTTACATTTAATTTACCAAGATCCCATAGTCCTTACATATTAACAGTTCAATCCCTTTAAAATATTGAATATATTTTAAATTCAAAGTCTTTTAAAAATTCAAAATCTCTTAACTGTGGGCTCCACTAAAATACTTTCTTACTGCAAGAGGGAAAAATATCAGGGCACAGTCACAATCAAAAATAAAATCAAACTCCAACTGTCCAATGTCTGGGATCTGCTCTAAAGGCTTGGGTCACTTCTCTAGTTCTGACTTTTGTAGCCCACACTTTGTCTTCTGTGCTCCAGCTGCCTGTACTCTCCACTGCTGCTGCTGTTCTTGGTGGTATCTCATGGTACTGGCATCTGCAAAACACTGCTGCCTTCTGCTGCAACTAGGCTTCACCAATAGCCTTTCATAGGCTCTCTTCATGGTGCCAAGTCTCAACTCCTTTACATGACCCCTTCAAGTTCTAGGCCATCAATTGCAACTGAGGCTGTGCCTTCACCAATGGCCTTCCATGGCCTTTCACAGTGCCAAGCCTCAGCTGCTCTTCATGATCCCTTTATGCCTTCAAAATTAGTATCATCTGTGTGACTCTTACACATTACCGAGTCCACTCACAGCACAAGGTACAGCCTTGGCTATCTCTGAAATATATCCTCTATGCTCTCAGAAAACACTTGGCAGAAGATTTCACCTCAATGATGCTGGTCTCTTCTTAATCACTGCTAAGCTCTTAGCTCCACCTAACTAGCACCAATAGTCCCAGCAATACAAAGGTTTCACTTTAGTAATTCTGGTATCTGGTTAATCATAGCTGATTCTTAAGCCCCAATTGACAAAAACCACAGAATTTTCATAATCAAAACAACAAAAGAGTCTTTAATCTTCTCTCTGAAATTTCACAAGCTAGGCCTCTATCTTTTGGACTGTTCTCAACTTTATTTTCCAAGCTCCTACACAGTTTTCTACAGAGCTCTGAACACTGAATGTTCCTTTTAGCCCAAAGTTCCAAAGTCCTTCCACAGTCCTCATTATAGCATGGTCAGGTTGTCACAGGTATACCCCACTATGCTGATGCCAATTTGTCTTAGTCAGGGTTTTTATTATTGCTCAAAACATCATGACAAAGAAGCAAATTGGGGAGGAAAGGGTTTATTCAGTTTACACTTCCATGTTGCTGTACATCACCAAAGGAAATCAGCACTAGAATTCACACAAGGCAGGAAGCAGAAGCTGATGCAGAGGCCATGAAGGGATGTAACTTGCTGTCATGGTTCCCCTGGCTAGCACAGCTTGCTCTTTTATGGAAACCAAGACTACCAGCCCAGGGATGGTACCACAATGGGCCCTCCCTCCTTGATCACCAACTGAGAAAATGCCCCAAATCTGGAACTAATGGAGGCACTTCCCCAACTGAAGCTCTTTTCTTTGTGATAACTCCAGCCTGGGTCAAGTTGACATACCAAACTAGCCAATAAATTGACTTTTCCATGTCATTATGTCTCATGTAATTATCATTGGTGTAACAAAAGAGCTTATTTTTTTTAAAGATTTATTTATTTATTATATGTAAATACACTGTAGCTGTCTTCATTACGGGTGGTTTTGAGCCACCATGTAGTTGCTGGGATTTGAACTCATGACCTTTCGAAGAGCATTCAGTTCTCTTCCCTGCTGAGCCATCTCACCAGCCCAACAAAAGAGCTTTTAATCAAGAAGAAACACATACAGAACACTCGATCCATTTCTTCAATTCTTATACTTTTCTTGCTTCTTTCTGTAATGTTTTGTAAACTTTATAGAAGGTAATATAAATGTATGAGAATATTCTTTAATGTATGGTTCAGCCATTATGTTATAGCCACAGTCCTTTATTGTAAGAACTTTGATTCTTTGGGAGTATTTGTACTGACAGGCATCTCAATATAAAACAAAAGCCTACTAATCAACAGCTACACCTACATCAGAAAAACAATATTGCTTTTGTGAATGCCTTTGCCTACCCATGTTCACTTTGTTTAGAACTGCTGAACAGCTATGTCTATTGCTCCTTCAAATGTTTTTTTAAAGTTTAAATGATTCTTTCTTTTTATTTCCTCTCTTTCTTTCTTTCTTTCTTTCTTTCTTCCTTTCTTCCTTCCTTCCTTCCTTCCTTCCTTCCTTCCTTCCTTCCTTGTGTCTTTTCTTCTTTCTTTATGTCTGTCTGGTTGTCAGTCTTTTTCCTTTTTCTTTAATGAAATCAGCTTATAGAAAGTGGACAGTGTTCCTCTTACTTCACATCCTGACCAGCAAAATTGGGTTATTTGTTTTCTTGATATCTAGCTGTTTGAGCTCTTTATATATTTTGGATTTAAGTTCTCTATCAGATGTGTAGTTTGAAAAATACTTAACCATTGAGTAATGTGACACTAAGGGAGAAATTATGATAGTATAATGAAACATAAAACATCTTTACCTATTAAAACAGTTATCTAATCAAATGAGCAATAGTGAGGATAGAAACATGGCTGAGGGATTACTATACCATATAACACTCTATTGTCTGTACTTATTTCCTGTGAATGACCAAGAGTCTCATCGTGGAATAATGCCATGGAGCCATTTTTTCATCTGTCATCCTGTGACAAGCTCCCAGATTTTATGTTCTGCTTTGAACCTCCAGAGTCAAGATGGAGTACAGTTAATACTTGTCAATACCTTCATGGAACAGGAAAGCCATAGCTCCTCTTTCTATTAGACACATGGAGTTGCTAAAAGAGTCAAAGCTTGCTGCATAATCTCCCAACAGTATAGTTCATTCTAAGGTTCAGTATACATAGCATACTATAAATGGGTAACTGCTTATCATTATGAAAAGATTTCATTATGGTTATTCACCTAAAAGGTGCTTTGCTTTTTCTTTTTCTCCTTTGTAGTTCTTCCAGCTTCAAAAAATTTTCTAGATCTTTACATTCTTTGAATTCAGCATCTTGGCAAATTATTTCCCCTAGAAATTCAAAGTCAAGAGAAGTTTAGCCACACCATGTCTTTAGGGAACTAGGAAAGTTCCACTGTCTCCTTCCCCTGGTCTTCATCCTATTCTGAGTGACACAGCACCTATGAATATGATTTATATGCTGCTCTCAATCAGTCAGCTTCATCAAATCCTGTTTTTTTATCGGCTCTTTGAGCTTTTACTATAATATATATTGATTCTATTTCTCCTTCTTCCTCTTACTTTTCTATATTATGTCCTCTCGCCAAACACCCAGGGTTGTTTCCTATTCTGTTTTTCACCCATTAAGATCATTTGTATTATCCAATATTCATACTTTCATCCATTGCTAGTGATGGGCTTTTATATGCATTTGCATGTCAAGTCTGGGATTTAGCCTGTCTTGAGCTTGTGCAAATTCTGTACATGAGGTCCAAACATAAATTTTTTTTGGTGTTTATTCATAGATGACCTACATTGAAGGGTTAGAGATCTATTTATCTATATCTATAACATTAAAGACCAAGCCATACCATGAGGGGAGAAAAGCCCATGATACTCCATGTCATTCCTAAAGGTCATGTTTAATATTATTTTTCTTCTCTCCTACTTGAAATATTAACAATTCAACCCAGAACAGTGGACATTGAACACTCTCTGAAATGTGCTTCATTTCCTCGGCAGTATCTACCTTTTCTCTACTGTTTTCTAGTCTGTACTTTTCAGCCTAACTTCAACTGGCAATAGTAAGCATCTCTTAATGGATCTTTGACTCAGCTTCTCAGGGACTTATCTTTACTATACTGTTTTATATGATATCATCTTTCCTTCAAGGGAGTTTCATTGGCTTAATGACTCAGGTTTTTCTTTCTTTTCTTTTTTTTTCTTTTTTTTTTTTTTAGGTTACAGATCCCATCTACACCATTTTGTTTTTCTTGAAATCTCATAGGCCATTCTATGGATATCTCCTTTACCTGTTTAAAAGACTTTCACAACTCACACAGGTAAACTGCAGAATATTCCCTACAGATTATATTTTATTTTTGTTGGATATCTTAACAAGGTCCCTGTCTTGAATCTGAGTTATGGATTACCTCTTAGACATTAAAAGTCAGACCTGAGGAGTAGTAACTGTTACTTCTATATTACAATCTTCTTCACATTCAAACCATTCTCATATATTCCAAGTTTGTGGCTCCTTTTTTTCCAGACATTTTTTTTTCTGTAAAGATTGTACCTCACTCATCAGCTTTAAGAAATAGAAATCTAATGTTGGGGATTAGTTCTAATGCTTTGATTTATTCAAGAATTGGTGTGTCAAATCACTGAAGACCCTTGCCCCCAGTTGGTTTTTGATTAATCAATAAAGATCTGAGCAGCTAATAGCTGGGCAATGGGAGATGGGGCACGACCCATAGATCTGCAAGGGCTAGGATGAAGAAAGGAGGAGAGGTGAACTTTCATGATGTGTGGTAGATGATCAGACTTCCCTTATTGGGCCTGGGGTACTAGGCAGAGGACTAGAACAACCAAGCCTTTGAGCTAATCAACACATTCCAAAAATGAACTAGTGTGTATGTGTGTGTGTGTGTGTGTGTGTGTGTGTGGTGTGTCTTTCATTCCCGGATCCAAAGAGTTCCTGTGGGGGAGCCTGGAAACATGGCACCCACTAGGAGCACCTTCATCTTATTTTTTGTATTCTTCTGTCCTTGCCAAATCAGAGGTTAATATAATGCATAGTATTCAATCACCTTTTCTTCTGAAAGAAAAAGACCTGGGGAGATCACCAGACATATACAGCCAACAAGGAGATATGCCACTGTGCATGCTTTAGGCAAAGAGCACACTTTCAGATTTCTTTTGAAGGCAGTTCACCTAATTGGAGCTCAACTTCATATTGATATCCAATTATTCATAGCAGGGAAGCACACTGTACTGTAACATATGGGATAAGTCATCATATAGGATGGGTTTCACAAATGTACCATCTTCTGAATGTTCAGCCTCTTATAGTTTTCATGTCCTATAACATGATATTTATAACAGAGTCTCCAAATCTCATCTATAAGGCTCTATCAGATATGTTTAAGAGAAAGATGTGTTAATTTTTTTTCTGGTAATACTATGACTATTCATACCAAAGAAAGAAGACCTAGGAAGAGAAATCAGTAATAGATTTAGAAAATTCCAATATAGTCCAGTTTAATTATGATTTTTCAAAATTGTTCATTGTGTTGATTGAAAAGGAAAATTTCCTCTTTACAATAAAACATGTTTTAAAGATGTGTTAAAGAATGATTTAAAAACATTTGCATGCACATATTTCATATTTTAAATGTAAACAAATCCCTTTTAGATTAAGTGGCATTATTGATTGCCCTTAGTCAGTCAGTTAATATCATAATGAGAAGAAATTTAAATATGTATGAAGTATCTCATCCCAAACATCATAGTCTCTTATAGAACTGTGTAAGAAAATACGAGAGAAACGTAAGAAATTCCAATTTCTGATCAGGTGTTAATGGATACTATAGAAAGAGGCATTTAGTGATGTCAGATGTGTAGGTGTAATTTTTTATGGGAGAAGGCTACCCAGATCAACTTGTTATTTGAAAGTGTACATAAAGGTGAGATGGAGCCATACTTACTCTAATTTTATTTTTTGAACATAGTCAAGTGAATTGAATTAATAAATTTGGAAATACACTGCAGAAAATAATTTCTGCATAGGTTCTATTCTGGATCAAGGACTCTGAAATGATTTAAACTGGCTGGTACTAACTACTTCTCAAGCATAGACAAATTAACAATCTATAAAACTAGATTTTATCATTTACAGCTCTGAATCTGACAGTGTTCAGAGGGCAGTAAGTCAAAAACTTTATGTTCAAATGTTATTTAGTTTGAAGTGCTATAAATCTATGCATTTTTATGTAGTAGAGTCCTAAGAGAAAACTGCAGAATAATTATTTTTGTGACCATGAAGTGGCATTGAATGTGACCTAACTTGTAATGATGTATGCTTTACATAGAATAAAATGGCATTGCTCTTCTATTGTAGAATTGTGAGGATACTCTATTTGCTTTCCTAAAGAATCCAAAGAACTCTGGTAAGGATGATTGGAGACTAGATGTTAATGAGTTCATAATTATTTATCTATGTATCTATAAAGAAAAATTGTTTATAAATATACAGAGCTCATTACTGAATAAGATGTGCTGAGAAAAAACACTGATATTTAAATACAATTTCAATGCCACAGTGAAAATAATGCATAACCTTTGATAAACCTGAGTAATTGACAACTATATTACCTGATTTTGTTCTGCTAAGGAGAACCCTAATTATGGATTGTAGCAGTTCAGCTGCCATGATTACCCATGGGTATTTTGAAAAAAGAATAAGGTATTTGGCAAGCCATATTATGTTACCTTTACCGTGGGGAAAGGATAAAAAATTGGCCGACTCAGATACGTGATTATACAGCCATCTTTCATTCAATAACAATGTAACAAGCAAAATAGCTAGTAGGAATAAGGCAAAACAGCTCCCACAAGTTCGTCAGCCACCTGGACCAATCAGCAGCTTCTTCTTCAGTCTCTGAAGGCGGGACTTCTGGCATAACTGGTCCCTGGACAGAGGCGTGGCAATTAGCAGGAGGTGGGCAGAGAGGTGTGGTTATCTGGCAGGCAGGAATCTGAAGAATCTGCCCTCTCACAAGGAGGTTACAATGGATTAAGAGGAAAATGGATGTTCTCAGAAATTCTGTCTCTATATTCAACTTCCTAAATGTGAAAGCATGCCACACACAGTATGTGTTTTCATTGTATTAAAATTATTAATTTATAATCATTATAGAGTACATCTGATACCTACCTGTTTTATACCACAACAATATACTACTACTCAAAGAAATGTTGATGATTTAAAAACAATCTATTTGGGGTAGACAATGATGGCTCAGAAGTGAAGGTGATTGTAGTGCAATCTTGACAACATATGCTCAATTCCTGGGTCTCATAGAATGGTCAAGTCAAAGACTCAACTCAAAGAAGCCATCATGTGACCTCCAACTACAATTGTAGCATGCACGATCACAAACACGTCTTTTATGCTAATGTTAGTCATTTTTTGTCTTAATAGTGTTCTGTTTTATTCAAACTAGATTACTATGAGAAAATATTTATACACCTTTTTAGTATCAAAAATTCAAAAATATTTTGTGACAAATAGCAGAATGTATAGGAGAAATTGAGTGTGGGAAGATTGTTTTTATTACTATTGCCCATGTTTTCTCAATTGAGCATAGATAATATCCATAAGGCATCTCTGGCTTAAATCTGAATACCGTTTTAGAAAACAAGATGTTTAAGTTTGAAACAACGCGGAATCATCAGAACTGTGTAGGTTAAACTCTTGAAACAATTTTTTATTAGATATTTCCTTTATTTACATTTCAAATGTTCTCCCCTTTCCTGGTTTTCCCTCTGGGGGAAAAAAAAAACCCTAAAACCAAAAAAAACAAAAACCTATTCCTTTCCCCCTCCCCCTGCTTATCAACCTACCTTCTCCTGCTTCCTGGCTCTGGCATTCCCCTACCCTGGGGCATAGTGCCTTCACAGGACCAAGGGCCTCTCCTCCCATTGATGCCTGACTAGACCATCCTCTGCTACATATGCAGCTGGAGCCCTGAGTACCACCATGTGTACTCTTTGGTTGGTGGTTTCAGTGCAACATTAACGATCTCTCCATAAGAAAGCTCTCTGGCTCCCAGTCTATTTCTGACATCACTCAGACAATGGTTCCAAAGAAATGAGAATTTAATAAGTTGTACATAGCCACCTGCTTCTGCATGAACTTTTCCCATCCACAAAGATGACAGATAGCTGGGAGCTCTGGGGGGGTACTGGTTAGATCATATTGTTGTACCTCCTATGGGGCTGCAAACCCCTTCAGCTCCTTGGGTCCTTTCTATAGCTTCTTCATTGTGGACCCTCTGCTCAGACCAATGAATGGCTGTGAACCTCCATTTCTTTATTAGTCGGGCACTGTCAGAGCCTCTCAGGAGACAGGTATTTCAGCTTTCTGTCAGCCTGCACATGCTGGCACCCACAATAGTGTTTGGGTTTGGTGATTGTATATGGGAAGGATTCCCATGATTTTAAAGGACAAAAAGAAATGGTTTGAGTGAAAAGAAAACAGATTAGACTCAAATGCAATTGGATTAAATCTTAGCTGTCTGCCATCTTTGTGGATGGGAAAAGTTCATGCAGAAGATTGTTCATGTGGAAAAAGCAGGCAGCTATGTGCAACTTATTAAATTCTCATTTCTTAGGAACCATTGTCTGAGTGATGTCAGAAATAGACTGGGAGCCAGAGAGCTTTCTTATGGAGAGATCGTTAATGATGCACTGAAACCAACCAATTAAATACCCTATTGTTTTTTTTTTTTTCTGATAAGCCTAAAATGCTATCATCTGTCTTTGATTCAAAATAATAATAACAACAGAACCATCCTACATGTATAATAGCTGGGCCCAGAGGATAACTCAGATGGCAAAGGCAATGATCTGATTCCTATGTCAGCAGGTTAGAAGAGGGCAACAATTCCTGGTTGATTTTCACCGACTTAAACGTGTGTGGCAGTTCACATGCGCATATAGACAAACACACATTCACAAACACTAAAGGAACATACAGATAAATCAGTGAATTCACATTAAAAATGTTAGCTATGCTATATGATGCTTTCACCACAGGTCCTGCATACTCTACTTTAACTGTTGCTCTTTATTATTATTATTATTATTTAAGTTTATTTATTTATTTTTTACACCCCATATTTTACCCCCCCCAGTCAACCCTCTGACAGTTCTACATCCCATACCTTCTCCCCACCCCCTGTCTCTACATTTATGTCCACACCCCCACCCTCCCTGACCTCTAAACTCCTTGGGGACTCCAGTCTCTTGAGGGTTAGGTGTATCATCTCTGAATGAATGCAGACCCAGCAGTCCTCTACTGTGTGTATGTTAGGGGCCTCATATCAGCTGATGTATGCTGTCTGTTTGGTGGTCCAAACAGATTTGAGAGATCTTGGGGGTTCAGATAGACACTGCTGGTCCTACTACAGGATCATCCTTCTCCTCAACTTCTTTCAGCCTTCCCTAATTCAACAACAGGGGTCAGTTGCTTCTGTCCATTGATTGGGTGCAAATATCTGCATTTGACTCTGTCAACTGCTTTTTGGGTCTTTCAGAAGTCAGTTATGCTAGGTCTCTTTTTGTGAGTACTTCATAGTGTCATTAAGATTGTCAGGCCTTAGGACCTCCCGTTGAGCTGGATCCCACTTTGGGCCTGTCCCTGGACCTTCTTTTCCTCAGACTCCTCTCTACTTCCATTCCTGTAATTCTTTCAGATAGGAACAACTATGAGTCAGAGTTGTGACTGTGGGATGCACTCCTCCTTCATTTGATGCCCTGTCTTCCTGCTGGAAGTAGGCTCTAAAAGTTCCCTCTCCCTACTGTCTAGCATTCGATCTAAGGTCCCTCCTCAGTTTATTTTGTTTTTTGTACTAAGGATGGCAGAAAATACTTTTCTGTATCAAAACATTCAAAAATGTATTCAAGTGTTTGTCTTTTGTTACTGTCAGTATGTTTTCTCATCAACGGCATGTATTAAAAATTATAGATAAGAGGGAAGGAACTGGATATACCTCATAATATATTAACAACAATTATTAAAATTAATATGAAATGTGCTTCTATCTTCCTCACTTAACTCCTTCCCTCATTGTCTGTATTTTTTTTGAAATTTAGACATTATATATAATTATGACCATCTTGGGAAGTTTGTGTTTTTATTACAAAATACTGAATAAATAGAGGAAGAGAACAAAATATCGTAAAACTGATTGCAGATACAATTATAATTTATTATTATTAGTTACAAGGGAAGATGTTAAAGTATTCACATTATTATTGAGATTTCTGATGGCATTAGAAAGGGCAGTTTTTCTGGAATCTCACCTGGCTGTGAAGTGAATGCCAATGTTGAGTTTCTTTATCATATGAACACTAACATTATAATTTAGTCCCATCCCAAAGCATGGTAGAAACCTGAAGAACCAAAACCTTATCTTCACATGTCATCATGTTATAGCTTGGATTTCAACATAGTAGAGGTGCGCCTACTTTATATTTTGATATTTAACTCATAACACATAAAGATTATTATCTATGATGGCATATCCAAATATTAGTTACAACTTTGAAAAAAAATCCATGAAAAAGTTCCTGATACAAAGCAACTACAGGATTTAATCACAGACCGGTCAGTTCCAGCTTGGCTGAACATGGCTCTCTTGTCACAATCTTTGTTAATATCTTGGTGAGAATGTAGCAACTTATCTATTTGTGAACTAAAGTGAGCTAAAGTAATTCACATTATATGAGTCTTATAAATCAACAGACATTAAAATTTTATAAATTGTTGCAGATTTAATTGGTTTCTGGTAGGGTCCCTCTGAAATTGTGTTCTCCAAGATTGTGGATAGGCCCCAAATACAGTGCTTGAATATTCATGCACAGAAAGACTGCTGAAAATATAACAAATACTTACTCAAGGTGTTAAAATCTATAGTGATGTTTTTGGCTGTCATACACGTAGTTTGACATGGGAGTGTGTCCTGCATGTGAATTTAACAATCTTATCTCTTTCTTAGGGAAAAATAAATGAGACTCACCAGGCTTATGATATTAGTTTGTTATGTGAGTTCTTATTTACATTCACATGCCTGTTTACTGAATATTTATTAGAGGATTTTAACAAGTCCCAGTATACCTGTTAAATTTGTGGATGCAAATAGCTACACATATTCTGAAAATCCGAATGTATGATGAGTGTAAAGAATTATTTAATATAACTAATACATTCAAATTCAGCTGGGAACATAGTGATATTTTTTAAACATCTTAGTACAAAGTGTAACAAATAATTGTGATTAACTCATTATAAACACATCAGGTTTCAATTTCAACATTCATAAATTACTTGTTCATTTGGGAGTATGTTTGTAGTTTACATTTTATTAAATTTAACTTTGAGTTCTTAATACATGAACAGAGGATAGCTTGAAATATTTGTGAGAAAGTAAATACTTGTGAGAAAACACATCCTATTCTCCATTCAGAGGTTAGTACTTATTTCTTGCCTTTGATAAATCTATCAGTAAGTAAGTTATCTCTTCATCACAGGAAACTTGTGTCATTCAATACTATTTCAAGTGTGTCTGCAATCCAATATATTGTTGTTGTTGTTGTTGTTTATAGTTTAAAAGAAGCAATTAATTACAGTCAATACTATGGAAAATAAACATAACAGTATTACTCTAGACAGATGGAAATATTTGTCTAAGTAATTGACTGACATACTGGATACTATGTGTTAAGAAGGAGCAGAAATCATGTGTTACATGATAAGAAAGATAGCACTGGGAGCTAATAAGCATAGAATTTTCAAGCACATTAAAGAGTTTGCTAGTTATCCCAAGGACACAACTTTTAGGAAAACTATGTTTGAAGAGAAGCAATTGCCAGCATTAACTTGAAACTATGCCTGTGTACTTAACATTAAGCACATGTGTTACTGGGGCTAATCAAATAGTAATAATTAAGATCAGAATAGTGATAAAATAATTTAAGAGTAATACAGTGGGTGAATAGGTATGTGGAGAAATTTGCAGTTTAAACTTTCAAGGTGGAAGCAAAGAGATCATATAGCCACATACCACTCTTTACATAACTACAGGGTATTGCTAGATTCAAAATAAGTAATAAAAATGATTTACTCAATTTTCAAACAGCATTACCTATTCTAATCACATATTTGGCACACACACACACACATGCAAACACACACACACACACACACACACACACAGGGACAGACAGATAGACAGACAGACACATACTCAGACATACATGAGCAGGGAGCTTGAAACTAGAGACATGGAGCACTGTGTCTTCAAACCTGTATACTGATTAACATTTGGTTAAATGAATATTTTACATATTATAACCTAACAAAGATCAACAAAAACAAGTTCCCTGACATCAGTGGCGATGCAGACTTAAGAGGATGGTAAGTGTCCATTGGAGAAATTGCTCAGAAAACTGAGCTATCACAAGTATACTTAAATATTAATAGTCAGGCAAGTTCAGTAAGCTGACATCTGTAAATTATCTTTCTTGTTCTAAAATTTCTTAAAATATGCACTTTGAACGTAGTGAAAGACATCATTGAAGTAAAAAGATATGATAGATCTAAAATCATTCCTGGATTTGAGAACATCTTTTTCTTTAAAAGGTAGATGATAAAAAAAAGTCTGCAATGCTGTACATTTTTGATAATCCTTTTAAAGTTCAATAACTAGATGTCTTGTGAATAAACTGAGAGAAACAGGAAAATGCTCTTTAGTTTATTAAAAAAAAAACTCAGGAGCAGATAGGATAAGTGGAATCCCATGTAAATATTGAATGCGAAGCTTTCCTAGATTTTTTATCTTCTCGTAGAGGCAGGTATTACAGCTATTTCTCCCAAATGCATTTTGTCATCTTACTCACTTCCGCCATTTGAAGTATAAATTAAGAAGACAGCATTTCAACTATAGTGTGTGTGGTTCAATGAAATGTTATCCAGAAGAACACAGAGCTACAGGAGCTTCATTAGCTAAGGTTTACTGGGTTCATATTTAAAGTGTACTGCCACGTCTTATTTGTCTAACAAGAATCAATAATGATAATCAAGGACCAAAATACTGTATTGAAAAATCATCGAATGTTGCTACCTATACATACATAGTCTGTTTATGTTCTCATTTATCTATGTGATTGAAATTTAAGAAAAACAGTTTAAAAAGTGTGTGAAATAATAGAAGACGCATGTCAATATGTGTGATTAGAAATAGCGTAGCACCCATGTGTCTGTGGTATTAGTAGTTTCAATGTTATTACCAAGATTAGAAAGATACAAGTATAATGATGATGTCATATCCTCTATCTCTAGCTTCTTAAGACATCCTCTAGAAGACCTAATCAAGCAGGTCATTTGTATTGGCTAATGAGCATTTAATGTGCACTTGTCCCCTTTTCTCTGATGGTGAGGTGACAATTTACCATCACATGAGAGACATAAAACATACCGTCGCTAATAAGTTACTGTTACTTAGATCACATCATGTTTTTAACCTTCTTAGTAAAACAGAATAATTCATATGTCATTTTTGTGGGGGTTTGCATATGCTTAGTTCATGGTGTGACACTGTTAGGAGGTGTGGCCTTATATGAGTAGGTGTGGCCTTATTAGAAGAAGTGTGTCACCGTGGGAGTGGGACTGGGAACCATCCTCCCAGCTGCTGGAAACAGACTTTCCTGGCTTCCATTGGATCAAGATGCAGCATTCTTGGTTCTTCCACACCGTGTTTGCTTGCACGCTGTCATATTT
The DNA here is from genome assembly GCA_019843815.1 of Montemys delectorum. Lineage (NCBI taxonomy): Eukaryota > Metazoa > Chordata > Mammalia > Rodentia > Muridae > Montemys > Montemys delectorum. The sequence continues at coordinate 3,945 of JADRCD010194125.1, read as the reverse complement.
CCTGCCATAAATATAATAGACCAGACCTCTGCAAGTGTAAGCCAGTCTCATTAAAATGTACTTTACAACAGTTACCTTGGTCATGGTGTCTCTTAACAGCAATGGAAACCCTAAATAAAAACAAAAGGTTGTGGCATGCATGTACTTGTAGGTAGCTCTGAAGCACGTGTTTGACTGGAATCCGGAAGAGGTTCTCTCCCCAAACTTCGTCCCCCACCATTTTCAAGAACATTCAGCAGAGTGAGCCAAGTTTCTAAGTCTTACCACATTCTTTATGAGGCTGAGAAAGTTTTAGCAGAATACTTTTTGAACAAAACCAGGATAATTTCAACCATTTTTTGGTATTTAAAAAAACGTAATGTTAATAACCAAGAGCTCCAGTGAGCCTGATCATCTGCTAGAATTTACTTGATTTCGGGATTAATAAGAGTTCATAAGAGCCTCTAATCTTCATAGTCACAAGTTAGGACTTTTAAGTATTCTGTTTTTTTTTTTTCTTTTTTAACTGTACCTGTAATAAATAGTAAGAATGTATAAAATTTCTGAGACAAAATCAATTACAAGCTCAAGGTAGTTCTAGCTCTTTTCAGTGGAAGCTGGTTCTTTTGATATGTTTTGGTTTTAAGTTTTTTAATTGAAAGAGAATGATGTTTCTCCTTTCTTCCTTCCATCCTTGCCTGAGTACCTTTCCCCAAACTCTCCATGTCACTCCCAGACTCTCTAGTTGAAAGCCTCTTTTGCTTCGATTGTTATTCCTATGTACAAACATATGTTGTATTTGCATGCTATTGTTATACACATTATTGTTATAACATACAAAATATGTTTATTTAAAATATACAGATAGAACTTGCTAAGTCTTTTTTATTATATGTGAATATGTGCTTTTAGGACTTATCACTCTGCATTGGACAATTAAGAAAGAGTGTAACAGTGCTATTAAATTTCTTCTGACGATATTGTCATACATAGCTAGATAAGTACCTCCTATCCATTGCCCTGGTAGGAATTCTGATTGGGGCTGACAGTATAGTTGAGTTAACATAAAGTGAGCAAAGTACATGGTACAGTATTCAATATGACTGAGAAGATGTTAGTTAGTATTCCAGAAAGGATCCTAAAAATGTACTCATGCTTTTATTCACCTGTCAGCTCCGCCCATGACCTGGGTCTGAGTTACTAAAGAGAAACTGCCATTCCTGTTTCTTCTCAAGAAAGCATATATATAGCTTGGAAAAACTAGTTGTGGAAATTCACTGAATATCATATACTGCCTGGGTCTATGATTAGATGACATTTTGGGTCCTTGACAAAAATTATTGCTTCCAAAATCTGGCAACTGTAATACTGTTGATGTTTCTATCTTGAGTAACACTACTTGTTTATTTATGTTCTAGATACCACTGGTCGTTGTTTGTAAGAAATAGTCCTCCTATATAATGTCAGTATTTACCATACGTGTTAAATGTAGTTAAAGAGCAAAGGGAAAATTTGATATCATTAAAAAGCAAAAAAAAAAAAAAAAAAAGTATCGGTTTTAATAATTTTTATTTCATAATACATATTTTTTATTGATATTAACTATATTTTATTTAGAAATAAAACTATACTACAATTTAGAATAATTCTAATATACAAAGTTTTATATATTTTATGCATATTAGTATAGTTTTTAATTATATAATTTAAATTATATTTAAAATATATGTTTGAAATACAATATATTTTAAACTTTTTACATTTCTAACATAAAATAATTATTAGTTAATTCATACTATTTGTCATTGAATTATTTTTATAATTGCTTCAAAATTGCAATAATTAATAGTCTAGTGAGTTTAATTAAATATAATTTATATTAATTCACAGGTTTTTTTTGTGTTTTTTTTTGTTTTTGTTTTTGTTTTTGCTTTTGTATTAGGTGAAATTTAAAGCTAGCAACCATTACAAAAGTCAGTATGCATAAGGTTCAAATGGGAGATGAATCCAGGGAGCAGCAATAAGGTGAAGGATAAATATGATTATATGCATATTTCAATGGGTTAATAGAACTTGATTCCACAATGGGCCTTTGAGATATGACATGCACTCTATTTTTACCTCAGAACATAGAGAACATAGGTGTTTCTCAATTTTTACAGAATATTTATGTACTGGAAATTCTACAAAGTGGTGCTAGTATACATAGGCCTCATTAGTTTCTTGCACCTAGTCTCTGAAATATTTTGAGACTAATTACAAAATACTGTGTCATCCTTTTCTTAGTACATTTAAAACTGAGAATAGTTGAAGACACATTTGTACCCATTTGGAATCTGATTTCCAAAAGATCTCACTTGATATATAACTTGGATTGAAACCTATTGATTCTGTTTCCACAAAAATACTTTGGTTGGGAAATATAGTTGTCAAAATTAATTTTTAAATCTCTGGTGCTGGCATGATACTTCTATAGTACAGTGTTTGTCTGGAGTTTGTGAGACTTCTATTGTTCTAAAAATAATTGTACAGGAACAGGAGTTGGCTGGGTAGGTGGGGCTCAGAAGTGTAAATCACCGAATGCATTTCCAGATGATCTAGCTTCAGTGCCAAGCACCCACATGGTATCTCTCAGTCATCTGAATGCAGTGGTTACATAGATATCCATTAATATAAAAATATCACTCAAAAATGTTAAAAGTGTTTAGCAACAACAACAAAAAAATTGAAAATATACATATATATATGTGTAAGGAATAGAATATGTACAAAGAAGAAATGTTTTAAAAGATTATTATTACATGATAAATATAAAAATCTCCATTTTATGTAAGCTTTGTGATTAAATCATTATGGAAATATTTCATATATATTAAATTACAATAGTATAATTGAAGAAAGATACACAAAATATCTCACATGTAGTAGCATGTATAGATAGTTAGAAGAGCCATCTTTGATAAAGTTTTCAGAAAAGGTAAAACTATACCACTTTACTAGATCTCAGGAGCATTTATTCACTTAAATTAATACTGTAAAACCACAATATAACTTCAAAAGCTAATCCACTATATGTCTTAAATTTTGATATAAATGAGTATATTATGAGTATTTTATTTTGTATCTTATTTCATTTGGTAACAATTCAGTTATATTTTACTGACATTTAAGCACATATAATGCATTTATGGTCATGAAAATATGAGTTTTTACATAAGTTATTAAAGCATGGGTATGCAATCTAAGTATGACTTTTTATATATACACATGAAGAATGCTGATTCAGACACATGATACATTTTTTTCTTAAACAATATTTAACTTCTATGATGAAGAGTATTTACAAATGAGATTGCAGTGTCATCAGTGCCAAGAGAGTTGTGCTGTACAATAGTCAGAATATGATGTTCACAATTTTTAGCACAAGTTTGATAGATGAAAAAGTAAGTGTTCTACACTTCCAAAATAAAAAAAAATACATATTTTTTGGGTTATATTTGTAGCAACCATATGTATAGTACTATATGTCATCAACAAAATTTCTGTAGCAATTTCTTCTATGATTAAAAATTCCATTTTTTTAGCTGGACAGTGGTGGCTCACATCTTTAATCCCAGCACTTGGGAGGCAGAGGCAGGCGGATTTCTGAGTTCGAGGCCAGCCTGGTCTACACAGTGAGTTCCAAGACAGCCAGGGCTACACAGAGAAACCCTGTCTCGAAAAAACAAAATAAATAAATAAATAAATAAATAAATAAAATAGTTACCATTTTTTGACGAAACTTAGTAAGACTTAGGTTGTTAAAGGGAAAACATTGTATTTTAAGACAGGACATCTTCAGATAGGCAAAACAATAGATTTCCTAAGGGGGTTCTTTTAAGGCATGAGATGTTTAACAGGAAACAAAATTCCAGGTTGTTTTAAGAGATGTAAAATATTCAACACTAAAGGAGAGTTCATTAAACT
>JADRCD010194124.1:4648-27907 GCA_019843815.1 Montemys delectorum | reverse complement strand
AACAAAAAGCAACAAGAACAAACCCCTGTTGTTTTCTCCCTCCCCCTACTTGCTACCCCACCCTCTCCCACTTATTGGCCCTAGTATTCCCCTACACAGGGGCACAGAACCTTCACAGGGCCAAGGGCCTCTCCTCCCATTGGTGATCAACTTTGCAATCCTCTACTATACACATGCTGCCAGAACAATCAGTCCCATCATGTATACTCCTTGGTTGGTGGTTGAGTCCCTGGGAGCTCTGAGAGTACTAGTTAGTTCATATTGTTGTTCATCCTAAGGGGCTGCAAACCCTTCAGCTCCTTTGGTCCTTTCTCTAACTCCTTCATTGGGGACCCTGTACTCAGTCCAATGGATGGCTGTGAGCCTCTACTTCTGTATTAGTCAGGTACTGTCAGAACCTCTCAGGAGACAGCTATATCAGGCTAGCTTGTCTTTCCTTCAGTCTCTGCTCCACAGTTAGTCTCTGCAACTCCTTCCATGGGTATTTTGTTCCCCCTTTTAAGAAGGAATGAGATGTCCACATTTTGGTCTTCCTTCTTCTTGAGTTTTTTGTGGTTTGTGGGTTGTTCTTCCTGTATTCCGAACTTCTGGGCTAATAACCACTTATCAGAGAGTGCATACCATGTGTGTTCTTTTGTGATTGGATTACCTCACTCAGGATGATATTCTCCAGATCCATCCATTTCCCTAAGAATTTCATAAATTCATTGTTTTTAATAGCTGAGTAGTACTCCATTGTGTAGATGTACCACAATTTCTGTATCCATTCCTCTTTTGAGAAACAACTGGGTTATTTCCAGTTTCTGGCTATTACAAATAAGGCTGCTATGAACATGGTGGAGCATGTGTTTTTATTACATACTGGAGTTTCTTCTGGGTGTATGCCCAGGCATGCTCTAAGATCAAGAATTGACAAGTGGGACCTCATAAAGTTGCAAAGCTTCTGTAAGGCAAAAGATACTATCAATAGGACAAAACAGCAACCAACAAATTGGGAAAAGATCTTTACCAATCCTACATCTAATAGAGGGCTAATATCCAATGTATACAAAGAACTCAAGAAGTTAGACTTCAAAGAACCAAATAACCCTATTAAAAATGGGGGTACAGAGTTAAACAAAAAATTCTCAACTGATGAATATCGAATGGCTGAGAAGCACCTAAAGAAATGTTCAACATCCTTAGTCATCAGGGAAATGCAAATCAAAACAACTCTGAGATTCTATCTCACACCAGTCAGATTAGCTAAGATGAAAAACCCAGGTGACAGCAGATGCTGGAGATGTTGTAGAGAAAGAGGAACACTCCTTCATTGCTGGTGGGATTGCAAGTTGGTACAACCACTCTGGAAATCAGTTTGGCAATTCTTCCAGAAATTGGACATAGTTCTACTGGAGGACCCAGCTATACCCAGAAGTCTTTGATCCAACTTTTAAAAAGAAATCTCTGTAGACTTTCAGTTATGTTGATGAACACCTATAGTCCCAGCATTCCATAGGCTACAGGACTGAAAGTCCAAGTGCTGTCTAGGTTACACCATGAAAGTCTTGTCTCAAAATTCCAAGAGCAAAGGATATGACTTTATGGTAGAGAGCTTGACTAAAGTGAGAGGTTCTGATCAAATCCCCATCCCACACAAGTAAAATAAAAAGCTGCAGTAGACTGATGAGGTTTGAGAAACTTGGGAGGTTGGGGCTTGTCCACCCCTTCTCAGATGACAAACCTTGACCTATGCTGCCTTTTGCTAGGAGAATCAGTGTTATCTCTGCTACCCATGCCCTGAAATCCCATTTTAGAAGAACCTAACTGAAATAAATCTCTAAAGTGAGACAACTTAGAAAGCAGCACAGCTTGAGACCTAATTACGCTGGGAAAACACAAGGATTTGTATTTCTTACATAAAATGTTATTAATGGCCTTCAGTCTAATTACAGTAACACAGGAATGGTAATCCAAGGCCAATTATGAATGAAGGTGGGCTGGAGGCCAGAATTTATTTTACCTTAGCACTTGTCAGAGTTTGGATTTGAATATAGAGATGTTTTGCTATTGGGATAAAAAAGACGAAAGCTATGAATAAGCAACAGTTAATGCCAGAAATTTATATTCAGATGATAAAACTAAATAATTATTTTAATAACACAGTCTTTTTGATTCTGATGGTGAAAGGAAGAAAAAACAATTTGTCAAAGAGTGCATATAAATAAAGATAGCTTGAGCAAAATAAGAGCCAAGTGGTTGGAAAAAATACTGGGAATTAAAGCACCGACCTTTATTTCAGAGAAATTGTATGCATCAGCAGGAAAAGGAACTGTAAGGGTGAGAACACCTTGCACCAGTATTTTGTTTCTTTTCATCTATTTTACTGCCATTCCCCCTCTTTCAAACAGTACAAGAGTAGCCTAAATATACTAGGCAAGGTTATATCTAAGCCCACATCTACTGTACAACAAAATTTATCTATTACAAGTCAGGAGTTCACTTTAGCTTTAAGAAGGAGATTTAGAATCTTATCACTATCTTCATGTTTATGATCACTAACTACAAAAGAAATCTGTCCAACTGGTGAGTGCCTGATATACCAGGAAGAGACCAGGGATTCATTAGGGAATGTACTACTGCAAATAGCATTTAGCACCAACTTAGCATCCTTCTGAGCATCACAGTTTCTAGAAGGAAGAATGGCCTCAATTACAGTGAAAGGCCAAGAAAGACATTTGTCACTCCCTTTGTTTGTCAGACTACTGAAACAATGAAGGCAGAGGAGTTTGGATTTCTCCAAGAATCTCTTGCGGGGAAAACAGGGAAGGATGAAATTTAGACACCACCCAGAGAAGAAACATGTCCTTCAGAAATAGATGTCATATAGTTTGCAGAAATAGATGTCATATAGTTTGAAAACTTACACATCACTTTGAAGAAGAGACTGGAGTCATGACAACTCTGGATCAGCAATGGGCAGGACCAGCCTTGGACTAGGAACTCCTAGTGAAACATAATTCTTATCCGCTATTAAAACTGTATCTCATGTTAGTGTGCCAAAGCTGCATTTGAGAGGATGTCTCTGCACCTCTTTGCTTCTTGTCCCAGTGTGGCCATACTGGGTAAATCTTTCAACATTATTTATCTCTTTAATTAGTCTATTCATAATATGTGTGCAAGCTTAGCTTGTTAGAATAACATATAGCCCCGGTTTGTGCCCTAAAAGCTCTAGTCATATGAATTCAAAAGTCTTTGTGTTGGCTAAGGTACAATGTTCTATCTTTAATTGATTAATATTGTGTCAAAATTTTTGTGTTACTAAATCTCAGATAGCATCACTTATCCCTACAAACTTGCCTGTCATTACATAACTCTCTACTGAGAAAACAACACATTTGACATTCAACTCTTTCAGTCAGTCTTTCTTCAACTAACTCACAAATGACCATTTGTATTTAATTTCACATTTTGCCTTTGTTCATCTCTAATTTCACAAGAAGCACAAGAAGGAGCATTTGTCTTTATATCGAAGGGAATTTTATAGAGGATTTTAATGAGAGCATTTGCTAACTAGACAATGTGATGAACTGTGCCTCAGAAGTTCCTTCTATACAATTAAATTTTGTCTCTATGAAACTGCAGAGAGAAAGAGAAAGAAAGAGAAAGAAAAAAACACAGACACACAGACACACAAAGGTGGAGGCAGAGAGTAACACATACACACATACACACACATACTCAGAAACACAAACAGAGTCAGAAGCAGAGAGTGAGTGAGTGAGAGAGAGAGAGAGAGAGAGAGAGAGAGAGAGAGAGAGAGAGAGAATATGAGAGAGAGAATATGAGAGAGAGAATATGAGAGAGAGAGAATATGAGAGAGAGAGAGAACAGAGAAGAACACACAGAGATTTTATTGATTTTACAAACTTCCCAAGAATGTGTCCCCATTACAGTTCACCCCTCTCTTCCCTCAGAGTTCATTTATTTATGGAAGAATGCTTTTATGTATCTGTTTCCCTCAGTTTGGATTCCTCTTACTTTATTTAGTTCATTATATTCTTATCTTCTGTCCCCAAAAGTCTACCAAATGTTTTCTCTCAAAGTTTACCAATGAGTTTCTAGAAGGAAAATCCTATAGATGTTTCTCTGTAATCCTATGGTCAAATTATCCTCTTCTTGGCTGCTCAGATTTTCACCACAGCTCTAACTACTCTGCTGTCTTTCCTGCTGGTTCTTCACATTTCCCTTGGGTATGTCTCCAATATGGTTTGTTTCTTTGCCATGTTCCTTACTGCTTTTTCTTTGACAAGTGTACATAATTTCAAATGTTTGATTACCAAAAGTAAAGCTCAGTCATCATGCATTCAGCTTATGGGAGAATGAAGGCTCTGATTTATAATTTATTTAATATATGGAACCAGCAAATAAGTAGATAGCTAATCACAAAGCCTAAGAAGAGTTCCAACAATGATAAGTTCTATGTGTTCTAGAAATACAGTAAAGAAATGGTCCCATCTAATCTTAGGAGCTCAGAAAAGTTTCATAGTAGAGTTGGTATTTAATTCAGGTCCTTAAACCACCACTGCTGCCGCCCACCACTGTTACCACCACCAACAACAACACAAGAACAGGACTTACAAACTAAGAAGAGGTTCCAAACAAATATAGCAGCATATATGTAACTGATAATGATCTCAGGAGATATGAAGATAAATATGGATTTATTGTAACAGATTTTATGTGTTTTAAATCCAGAACATGATGCCCTTATCCTGTTGAAACTTCATGACTATGTGTTAATTCACTTGATGATTTTGCCTATACATTACCCCAAGGCAATGGGGAACCAATTAGAGTCACAGAGCTTTGGAAGAGGTATAATTAGGTCTTGGTCTTGGAAAGTTATTATTATTGCTCCAGAGATATTGATTGAGTATAATAGAACAAAAGAAGAAGGTACTGATGTCCCTTGGTATTTATTAAGAGTTTGGCTTCAGGAATCCCTGAGGACACAGAATTATGAGGATCTCCATGTTTCAGACAAAATAGAATAATATTTACATGTAATTTATGCACATCTTCCTAGGTACTCTAAATAATCTCTAAACTACTCAATTACCTAATAAAATGTAAAGACTATGAATAGTTGGTGTACTGGCTAGTTTTGTGTGTTAACTTGACACAGGCTGGAGTTATCACAAAGAAGTGAGCTTCAGTTGGGGAAATGCCTCCATGAGACCCAATTGTGGGGCATTTTCTCAATTAGTGATCAAGGGGGTAGGGCCCCTTGTGGGTGGTGCCATCCCTGGGCTGTAAGTCTTGGGTTCTATAAGAGAGCAGGCTGAGCAAGCTAGGAGGAAGCAAGCCAGTAAGGAACATCCCTCCATGGCCTCTGCATCAGCTCCTGCTTCCTGACCTGCTTGAGTTCCAGTCCTGACTTCCTTGTGATAAACAGCAATGTGGAAGTAAGCCAAATAAACCCTTTCCTCCCCAACTTGCTTCGTGGTCATGATATTTGTGCAGGAATAGAAACCCTGACTAAGACAGTTGGTTTTTTATTTATTTAAAGAAATAATTTCAAAAGAAATGTCTATTTATGTTCTGTACAAATGTAACTTTCTTTTTTAAAAAAACAATTTATTGTTTTTCGTCCTAAGGGGCTGCAAACCCTTCAACTCCTTAGGTCCTTTCTCTAGCTCCTTCATTGGGGACCCTGTACTCAGTCCAATGGATGGCTGTGAGTCTCTACTTCTGTATTAGTCGGGTACTGTCAGAGCCTCTCAGGAGACAGCTATATGAGGTTCCTGTCATCCAGCACTTGCTGGTATCCACAATGGTGTCTGGATTTAATAACTGAATATGTGAAGAATTCTCAGGTGGAGCAGTCTCTGAATTGTCATTCCTTTAGTCTCTGCTCCATAGTTAGTCTCTACAACTCCTTCCATGGGTATTTTATACCCTCCTTTAAGAAGGAACGAAGTATCCACACTTTGGTCTTTCTTCTTCTTGAGTTTCTTATGGTTTGTGGTTTGTACTTTGTGTATTCCAATCTTCTGGGCTAATATCCCTAACTAGTACACTCAGAGCTCCCAGGGACTAAAACTCCAACTGGGGGGACTCGTGGCCCCAGCAGCATGTGTATAGCAGAGGATGGCCAAGTCGGTCATCAATGGGAGGAGAGGACCTTGGCCCTATGAAGGTTCTATGCCCCAGTGTAGGGGAATGCCAGGACCAGTAAGCAGGAGGTGGTGGAATGGTGAGCAAGGGGAGGAGGGAGGGAACAGGGTTTTGTTGTTGCTGTTGTTGTTTTGTTTTGTTTTGTTTTGGAGGGGAACCTGGGAAAGGAGATATTGTAAATAAAGAAAACCTCCAATAAAAAAAAATGAAAAAAAATTATTTTATATGCATTGGTGTTTTGCCTGCATATATGTCTCTGTGAAGTCAGGTCCCCTAGACCTGATGTTACAGACAGTTGTGAGTTGCCATGTAGGTGCTAGAATTTGAACCTAGGTCCTCTAGAAGAGGAGCCAGTGCTCTTAACCACTGAGCTATCTCTCCAGCCAAGGGATTTTCTTATAATCATTTTTTATCTATAACTTTATACATTCATCCATGAATACAGAACCTTGAGTATGTGGGACTGACTGTGTATAAACTAGAAATATGTGGTCATTCTCAGTGAGATGTGACAGGTAGTAGAACAACTAGTAATCTGACTGGGGAAACATTGAGACACAGCATCTATAATAACTGATTTGAGAAAAAATGAGGTCAGTTTTAGGACATTGGATGTAAGAAGCCTGCGATACACTCACGCTGAGATCTGCAGTGGACTGTTGGCACTGCCCATCAGAAGCTAAGAAGTGGGTAGTAGATGCATATTTGTAGCAGGAATCATGCCCAGGGTGAGCAAAATGAGGAAGTACAGGTGTAGGGAGCTAAAATACAAAAAAAAATTATGTCCAATCTCCAAGACCAAGAAAGAGACAGAGGTTGCTATGAAGGATAATTATGTGTCAGCAAATCAAACCATAGTGCAGCAGGACATGAGGCAATGTGAGACAAGAAAACCACATTGTAGCAAAGAGTTCATACCCAAAAGAAAGGCAAGATGATTGGATTTATTAACAAGAAGACATTAGTGACCATAGAAAATAAGGTTTCACTTTATAAGAGAGGAAAACAAACAATATTCCAATAAACTAAGATATAAATTAGAGCGAGATTGTAATTAAAAAATGCTACTGGGTTTGTGAAATCAGGAGAGAATAGGAGAATAGCAAGAAAATATCATGAAATCATATGGGAATGAGAAAGAAATGTAGTGTGTAAGTCAATAAGCAGATCATAGGCTAGTATTGATTATTAAAAGGTAAAATATGAGGGATGGAATAATACCCTGATGTCGTAGGATAAGGTGAGCACAGACAAGCTCAACAATGATGGAAAATGGGCAAGATGGGTGTAGACAGAGGCAGAATATCATTTTCCTGCATAAAGAGTTAGAACATTAGAGATTTTTTTTCCTTGTCCAGGATTCCCTCCCAAAGTTTACAGTACTGTATTGGCCACAACAAGAGACTATAGTAAGAGAGTAGAAATAAGGGAAATAGATAACTTTAAATGATCATTTTGCTGAATAAGCAATAACGTTTACTAGGAAAACACATGCCAAAACGTCTTAAAAGCCTGATGGGTTGGAAACCATTGGGCTTTAGTTGGAGTAAACTATACCACCAGGTGACCATTCAAATCCACCGCACATGATTTCAGTAGACAGGCTGCTACAGACAGGGTGATCCCTTCCTCTTACTGAAAGCATTGGCTGAATAAGATGGAAGAACATTATGAGTCTCAGTGAGCAGGTGTATCTAAACGCTTTTTTACTGGTGTGTTGATCTCCCTAGGGCATGCCTTAAGTATTTTAATCAGCACTGTACCTCTGACATATGCAGACAGAGGCACATTATGTGAGTGCATCAGTAACTGATTAAACATGATGAGGGCCACCTGCAAAAATTTTCTCACTGGTTACAGGTCAGGGAGAGATTTTACACTATTTTATAACAGAACAAAGAGCATTTTTTATTCTTACATGAGTTATAATATTTCAATCATTAAAAAGGCAACATAGCAAAGTTATTTCTGAAGACCCAGGAAAACAACACTCATTTGTCTAACCAGCACCCTGTTAATTTGAAACACTTTCCCTTCCAGAGACTTCCTGTGATGTCTTGGCAGGGTGGAGGCTAACCTGGAGCCCCTTCTCTTCTGCTCGAAACATCTAAATCATCATCAGTTAAAAGGCTTCAAAGCTGAAGAGTCTTGCACTTAGTTTCGTTCCTTACACTTAAATGTCCTGAGAAAATGCTTTCAGCTCTATTATTATTATTATTATTATTATTATTATTATTATCATCATCATCATCATCATCATCATCATCATCATCATCATCATGCACTGCATTTGTTTCTTAACTCCTTGAGGATGTCTGTATCTCTTATTCGACATTCTCTCAGATCTCTTATTCCCTCATCATCACAGACATTAATATTCCACAAAGGCACTGGGTTGAGATGCAAGGAGATGTAAAGAGAATTTCCACGTGGGTTGTATAACATAGCCTCAGCAATAGCAATCTATTGATGTGAACATACATATTCATCTATACATACATCCCTCTAAGCATGCCTTCATTTTGAAACATTAGACCTTACTGCCAACTTAATTTAACTTCTCCTCAAATTTCACATACCCAAAGCAAGTAATTTAGCAAATTGCTTGGTTCCATGTTTGAGGGATGTTTGTTCCCTACCACCAAGCATTAATTAAGATTTCGTGGCATTCTTTGGACCCTGTGTCCCTAAGATCTCCCTAGATTAAGTGGATGCTTAATATGAGCATTAATAAAATGAATATGAAATTTAAGTGGAAAAGAACATCAGCATTAGGGGTGGCTGCCAAACTTTCTTCTTCCCAGCATGGGTGTGGGATGAGGAGGGAAAGGTGGGGAGGGCATTGGGATGGAAAGATGGGACTGCAGCTGCCAGCACTTCCTGCTTCACTGTCTGTCCTCACATCCCTTCTAAAGAGCTCAGTGGCACGGCCGGGTGAAATGTCATGATTTCCAGTTAAGGACATTTTAGATTGTCTTGGCTCTAACCTTGGCAAACTAAGCATCAGATAAGTCTTTTATATTTTCAGCAGTTTGTTTCTGTTTACACTACCACGCCAGTGACCAAAAAATTTATCAGGCTGCCATTGGATATCTGTTTGTAAATCAGGCCCATTTGTCAAATTTGGAGGACCAGCTGGGAGCCTGAGAGCACTAATAAACAAAGAGCTCATGTTAATAAAAAAGGCAAAGCAGTGGAAATTTACCTACCGCAGAGGGCAAGAAGTTCTCCTGCTCCAGGACTGAACTGAAAGCTAGACTGTACAGCAAATGTCAGGGGAAATGCTGGGCTGTGGATGTATCAACCATCCAGAGACTCCATCTTGCTTCCCACCTCCTCTGACATGAGCCAGTCATTCCAGGAGTGCTGACCTACCCATTTTCTACGAACAATAGAGAAGGATATACTCACAAGTATCACACTTTTTAAGCTAAGAGTAAGAGATCTGAGCTTGATTGGTTAAATCATATTTAAGAAGACAGAATATCTATCTGCAGGAAAACAAAATCACAGGGGTCAAAATCAAAGTGTGGCATACAATCATCACTTCCACTGAAACAATATAATTTTAGAACTAAAGATTAATGTCTAACTGAGGAATTTCCTTGTGAGTCTCATGATGGCCTTTTTTGGTTTCACAGAATTCTGTACAATTGTCTTGCTTTGTATACTTTATGATAGCATGAATTAGTATTTGTTTGCAAAACTCATTTTCCATAAAATGAAAGAAATTTTATTAGAGTGTTTTAAAGTATTCTGAGGACTTTCTCACCTCTCTTTGCTCTTATTTAAAGATAAATAGATCATTTGAAACCTATGGGTGATGACCTTGTTTCTTTTCTATAATTACACACTTTCTGTGTCATGGAGAACTGTGGACCCAAGGGCTTTCTCTTTGAGGAAAACCTCCAAGGAAAGCTTGTACTACGAATGTCGGAATGTTTCTACTCTGTTGCTAAGTGAAATGTTAAAGATTGAAAACAACTTGTTTTTAATGTCAATGGTCTCTTTGTTAAATATGCTAAAATAAATGTTTATTGTACATACAATATATATCAGACAATGTACACGAGACAGAGAAATAGTTCGTCTATTTACAAAGAACATATTCTAGGGAATGTACTCCAGACCTTAGCAAATACCCTAAATGCAGATCATTATGTACTGCAAATGTCTATATCAACAAAGACATTTGCATGTAAAGATGCCTTTGGGATGTTGAGACAGAAAGGTGATGAGTTCAAAACCAGACAGAACTCATTGTAAGCATTGTCTTAAAAATAAATGTTCTTGGGAAAAAAATATTCCTTTTTAAATTAAATTATTTTATTTATTTACAAGTGTTACTCCCTTCCCAGTACCTCCTCCAAGAGTTATTCACCCATTATCCCTCCCCTTTGCCTCTGAGAGGATGCTCCCCCATCCATGCAGCCACCCCCTCACCCACTCACCAACCCCTACCTAACCTCTCGCTCGAGCATCTCCCTTCCCTGATGCAAGGTGTCACTGGTGAAGATCAACCAAGAGCAGGTATACAAATTCAGAACCTAGCTAAGCGTAGGGTAAAGGGGAATTATACTCTTTTCTTTAGCAAAACCTCAATGTTTAGTTTTGAAGCTATTGATCACCGCTCCCAGATGGAAGAGCCTGAAAGAATGCCTGAATGAATGTTCATTCATTTCCCAAACTACCTAGAGTGGACATCTATTGCTCTTTAAGAATTCAAATTACTTTTAAAAATCTACATTATAAAGTACTCCCTGTAATATCTGACATTTGTCCCTACACCTAGGTTGCTTAATCACCTACCAAGCAGTTATCAGGGGAATACGGAAAATACCTAAGGGAACCTTGGTGTTCTGTTAGAGAACACCTATACATCATTGGTATAGTTGCCAGTGGCAGCATGAGGAATGGGATGTGTGTGTGGAGGGGGTCTATCATTTCTCACACAGAAGTCCAGGATCTTCAGCCTGAGGACAATCCAATGTCAGGTTTGCTGAAAACCACCCTTGGGGATTCAGTACAGTCAACAACATACACAAATCTTCCAAAAATTGGTTTCCGTTAAAAGAGCAACGACTGATAGAAAATACATAAACAGCAATCTGAACATGGCCTCCTGTAAAATGAGTTAATCAGAACGCTATGTGGTGAGCTTAATGTTCTCTAATGGGTCTCCCAGCACAGGTGTTAGCGAGCACAGCAGGAAGCAGGAATCCTGAATAATTCAAATGCTTCAATCAACAGAACTAGTGGCAAATTAAAACTCAAACGCATGTTCTATGTGACAGTGACAGTTTCCAGACTCATTTTACAAGGGATGAGCACATTACTGTTAAAAGAAGTCTGAGTGTGTAATTTGCGGCCAGGTAATAATGAAGAGTTGGAGAAACCTCACAGAAAGATCTGTAGATCGCAAAGTGCCCACTAGCACTCTTGATCATGCTTTATAGAGTTGTGCAGCTAGCATTTCACATTGCTCATTGTTGAAACAAAAGGAAAAGCTTCCTGAAATATGACAGAGACTATGACAAAAATACAACAAACAGCATTTGTTCTCAGTTCAAACACTTAAGGGAGAAACTCTAAGTCATCGTTCAGGTTGACAAATAAAAGTCCTTCACTCTCTTTAATAAAGACAAAGAAGTCTCACTCCAGCCGGCTCTGACACAACTGTTCCTGGGTCTTTCCAAATAAAAGAAATAATCACCTAATTTCCTTGCCACTTTCTGATTGGCAGGGCTGATGATGCTCACACTCTAAGGTCCTACTAGTTTTGTCAAGTTCCATTTACTTTGCCTCCCCTTTATGCTTTTCTGGTAATCTTTCCCTTTCAAGATTGTTTATGAGCTAAAAGCACAAAGAGCTGATTGCTACCTCTGTGGATATGTTTTGAGTTTATCAACAGTGGGCCCCTGGGAGCTGAGAGCCAATGGGGACAATCCAATGTGTGTCTCTTACCCCACCCTGTACCATCTTCCAGTCTTCTACCTGGAGCTCTGTACCTAACTGTCATGTTCACACAAAAAGGAACTACGTCACACTTTTAAGGTATATACATAGGTCTGGTCCTTTGAGCAGACCCATTGAGGTGAAGTCAGCAATTCCCTGAGACCAGTGGAGTCATTAGTCCACAGCCCTGCTGTGACAATGATATGTACTTGAAAGGTTAAGAGACCGAACATGATGCATCTCTACAACATTAAAGAGAAATGATAGTAACTGCGGAAACCAGGACATGTGAACTAGCTTGATTACAGTAATTATTTCCCAATATATCTCAAAGCATTAACTTGTCACCTTAAATGTATAATTTTTTAAAAAATAATTCTACCTCAAAGTGGTTTAAAAATTAAAATTGTTTATGTTTTGTATTTTTGTTCTGTCAATAAAAATGCAAATTATTATGTAAAAGGGATATGAATGTTCTGAAATACTCACAACACAGAAATTTAAGAAGAAAGCAAAGAAGTCAACTAGTGACAGGGAGCTAGACAATACAATCAGACAGTTTTGCATTTTTCCAATTGGTCTGAGGGACAATTTTTTACCTTTTCTAGTAGACAATGAAGAACTATCAATTTACACTGCAACAGGAAATATTTCTAAGTGGGGGCAGGACTTCTACACAACAGTTCATTAAATGTAATACAAATGTGCAAGATCTACAACAGAAAAGACAGTTCTAATTAGGTTTTCCACACCCTTGGAGGTGGCCCTAATTGCTACCAAATCCAATAAACAATACATACATAAACCTATGAGATAAATAAGGACAATACTCTAGCCGGGCAATTGGGGATAATAGCCTGTAGTGATTTAAAAAAGATTGGTCCCCATAGGCTCATATAGTTGAATGCTTAGTCACCTTAGGGTAGAACTATTTAAGAAGAATTCGAAGGTGTGACCTTGTTATCTCTTTGTTGGAGGATGTGTGTCACTGACCATGGACTTTGAGGTTTCAAAATTCCCTACCAAGCCCAATCCCTAGTCTCTGTGTTTCTCTGTCTTCATATCTATCCATTCCTATCTATCTATCTATCTATCTATCTATCTATCTATCTATCTATCTATCTATCTATGCCCCCTCTCTCTCTGACTGCACATCAGGATGTAGTTCTCAACTACTTCCCTAGCAACATGCTTCCTTGCATGCCTCCATTCTTCCAGCTATGATGATAAGAGAATAAACTTCTGAAATTGTAAGCAAGCCCCAATTAAATGCTTCTCTAGTAACAGTCACCTTGGTCATAGCATCTTTTTACAACAATAGAACAGTGACTATGACATGGGGACTCCAAACCAAAATAGGGATGCTTGTAGGATAGCTGAGCACCTGTTGAGACACAAACAAGTACACTGTGTTGTCCTTACCACCAGGGGTCTGAATCCTTGCTATATACCCAGATGTCTTCCTCAAATCTTGTCTGTATATTATTATTTATTTACTGAGAAATGGTCTCTCTATGGACAGATTGCTGGATGTTTCAGCCTGAGTGGCTGGGGAGCAACCTCCAGGGCCCACACCAGTATCTATACACCAGGTCTGGGGCTCTACCTTGCTGGGATTCTAAACCCAGGTCTCCATGCTTGCACAATAAGCGTTTTTAACACTGAGCCATTTCTCCTACACTAAATGTTCATATTTTGAAAATAAATGTCTCCTGTTTTAAATATTGGCTCTCTCTCTCCTATTATCTTTATGACATGACACGACACAATGGGTTTTGATTTTTAGTTGGTTAGAACAAGGATAATTAGGTGAGTTGATAAAAATGGAGCTTACCATTCCAATAAGAAGGGAAGTAGACCAAAGTAAATGCAAATGCTAAGTACAGGAATAAGACAAGAGTGAAAAAGAATAGAATATGGCTACCTAAGTTGAATAAGGTGATGTTTCTGACAGACATTGGCCATGTTGGGCTGTACCAGGTCTTCATTTATTAGACTGGTAGATAGTATATACAGACCAAAATTACAGGAATTACTTCCTCCTTATCAGATCTTTCCAAGGAACAATGGAAAAGGGAAAGAAAAACAAGCAAGCAAGTAAACAAACAAGAGAGAGAGACAGAGGGAGAGAGAGAGAGAGGGAGAGAGAGAGTGAAAGAAAGGAAGAAAGGAAGGAAGGAGAAAAGGAAGGGAAGAAAGAAATTCTTAGTGGAATTAAATATATGTGAAATGATCTTTGAAAAACTTAGGGAATATTATAGACTAAATATCAGTTTCCCTTGTCACTGAAATATTAAAACCTAACCCTCAATAGGACAATTCTCAGAGATGGAGATGGTTGAGACAGCTAGGCAACAAGGCTGAACCTTACACACTAGACTAACGTACTCCTAAGAGGGCTCAAAGAGCTTCCTCTTCTTCCCCTTCCTCCAAGGGAAACCATACCAAGACAAAACTATCTGTGAACCAGAGAGTGGACTCTCACAAGGCACCAGAGACCAATGCCCTGATCTTAGATTTGCCAGCTTTCATAACCCTGAAAACTGAATACATTTACTGATTAAGCCAATGTGTTGCTTTGTATTATTTGAGGCTGACTGGATAAAGGTGAGTGTCAACTGAATATATGAGAAAAAAAACAAGGACTTGCTCCTCCTAAAAGAAGCCAATAATATACTGAAAATAAAAATTACTAAATAAACTTTGGTTCTTTCATATCTCACATGGAATAAGTAAATGAACATATAGGATTCTCTGTGTACCTGAGGCTCTCTGACTTTAAGAGTAGGAGCGTACATTAAGAGCATTGTAATAGGCGATGTTGCCCTCTTGACAGGTTACAGAACAACCTGGATATCAAGCCTGTAGGCACACCTGTGAAGGCTTGTTTATATTATGTTAGCCCCTGGGAATATCCGAGAGAAATTATCTTGATCAGGTCAACTGAGGAGAGAAGACCCATCCTAAAGAGGGTAGCTCTACACTTTGGGCTTAAGTCCTAGAAAGCAGTTAAAGATAGAAGTTCATTGAGAAGGAAAAGTCGCCTCTCCCTCCTTCCTGATTATGGATGCAGTATGACCAGTTGCTTCGTGTTCCTGCTGCCTTCCTTTCTCCACCATGATAGGCTGTATTCTGCAACAGTTAACTAAAACAAATCCTTTCTTTATGAAGTGTACCCTTTGGTCAGGCTATTTTATCATAGCAGCAGAAGTAGTCAACACAAACAGATATTCAAAGATATAGGAACACCAATAAGATTTTTTTTCTTGAAACATTACTCATAACATAAAATGTATGCACCTTTTCAAGAGACACCTCTGGGTAATGCATATTATCTTGAAGCTAGTTAGAACAATGTTGCTAGAGGTGTACAGGAAGGCTCTGATCCAGGACATCCAGCATAGATGTTAAATGATGCCTTACAAATCCAGAATGCTTGCATGTACTAGTCTTCCAGGTCTAGAACAGTAATACAGGAGTCATTTTAATTTGTTACAGATTAGCATGATGGCTTGCAGAATGAACAATTAAAAAAGTATTTTTATGAACCATGAGACTTTGGGTAGTTATTTGCAAGTTTGGTTTTTTGTTTTGTTTTGGTTTGGTTTTGGTTTTTTGAAATGCTTCTACTGGGCAAGACTATCGTTTAAAACAATTTGAATGTATGCAGAAAAGACTCTTTTATTTACTGTAAAACACAAGAGTAATGATATAACAAAATGGCTTTAATAACAATGTGTCCATAATGTGGCTGTAAGTATTATGTCAAATTCAGAAGGGTCAAGTTGATGTTAAAAGAAAAATAACTACTGTGTCATAAGTTATCTTGTCAAGCAGGTCTGTGTCTCTCTCACAGTAGCCACCATTTAAGAAAAAGTAATATCCAGACTAGCTATAAGTGTTCAACAAGTTGGATATGTATTGAGCAAAGAGACTGAGATACTAGGCTTCTACTTCAGGATCTTGTGCAAATTTGAACTTCACATTTTTCTCTGTTTATTTTCCAACAGTAAAACTATAAAACATTCATCTACTATTTCATAATACTGATGTGATAATCAAAAGAAATACCCCATTTAAATGGGTCATAAAGGTAGAAAATGCCTATCAAATCTAAATATCAGCAAAAGAAACAGATATTACCTCTTTGCCAAACTCCCATGAGCCCAGGCTCCAAGGGCTGATATTTCAGGAATAGTCTAACTAGATCCATCAGCTATGTAGAATAGAGAGTCTATTGATAGTGGACTTTCATCAAGTGAATTAAGAGTATTTAGAGTGCTTTCCTCAGAGGACTGCAGGCTTTGGAATGCAGACCTACTCCGTAATGGTGGCTGTGATGAATTGACTTAATTCATTCAGTGACAGTCTAGATACTAAACCAGCTGCTAATAGATGATGTATACTTTTGGTTGATTTTCAAATTTTGATGTTTTTATTGTCGTTTCATAGAAGATAATTCTTCTAAAGCTTCTGATTACTTTTGTTTGCGTTTGAGGGCATGCTGCAGTGCACCTCTGGAGGTAGAGGACAGTACACAAGAGTTATTTCTCCTTCTCTACGTTGTGGGGCCCGGGAATTCAGACTTATATCATTAGCAACAGCCCTTATCCACTGAGCCATGTAGCTGTTCTGATATGTTTTTGGATATTTTGAATTAAGTTATTACTTTGGACAATTTTATATTTATACCTAGTCTTATCTTCTGTCTTTATTTCAAGCTTTGTATAAAAGCACCAGGTTTAGTTAGTTGATAAGCTTAATGTTTCTTAATTCTACCCTTTCTGTTTTATTTAGGAGAACAAAGCCTGAACCACAGTTGAAAATATACTTGATAATACTCAAACCAACTCCCATTGTTAGCAAAATCAGCTGATTGTTGAAAACTAATCAACTCTAATGCTTTAATTTAACCGTTAGAGAAAGTATATGCTTTCCACCATGATATCTGTTCAAATGAAGTGACAAGAGCAACACATGTGAAATAAAATAAAAGAGAAACTTAACAGATGGAGGGGTGACAACTGGTAATATTCCTGAAGTTCATGGCAAAAAAAAAAAAAAGTAAATGGAAACTGAAGATTCCAAGACACTGGTTATGTTTGAAGGCAACTATCAAATGGCACAAGAAGAATTCAATTCAGACAAATGTCTTTGCAGAAAGTTAAAAAGAACAAGTGCAATTTAAAAAAAGAATCAAGATTCTAGACAGCTTCTACACTGATTCATTGGAGCCTCCCAAAGCTCAGTAGTAAAGCATTGTTAACATAGGAGGGTAGTTAGAGACGTTAACTCATTCAAGACCACTGATCAGCTAGTATGTGAATCATGACTCCCTGTAGGAAAAGTCCTGGAACATCTTCTACGCTGCAGGCTTCATGAGGGAGTCAAGAATCTCCAAACGTAGGGGATGGATGATAGAGAGCTAGGAGGAGGAGCAGTTAGGCACCATGAAAGGAACACAGCACCTGAGTGTACCTTGCTACTGCTGATAGAGAGAAGCCTATTTTAGATCTTAGCTGCTCAGGATCCTTGCTGTCCTGCAATAAGCTTTCGACGGGTTGTGGGAAATAGATCTTGCAAATCTAACCAAGAAACATCGTAATATTTACCGCAGTGGGGAGAGGGGGTGGATTTAAGAGGCAGAGCAAGTACCGATGTTGGTTTCTGCGTTCATAGTTTGCTTTCCTGAATGAGATAATAATGAAAGGAACATGAACAGGAATCTCCGTTATGCTTGAGAACATGATGAGGAAGCAGGACTAGCAGGCTACAGGGTGAGAGAAACACTACCAAGCTGGGAGCTGAGCAAACTCACATGCCAAAAATCTAAGAGCATGGCCCTGCCAGCTGGCTACAGTGTTTCAAAGAGCAAAGCAGAATACAATCAAGACAACTCAGGTCACTGAGGTGACCAAAGGATTTACAAAATCATGAGCTAAGTAAGATGTGTACTTACTCTGAAGCTATGATTGAGATGGTTTATCATAGAGCCAAAAAAAAAAAAAAACCCAAAGCAAAAATAAAACCTAATGAACATTAAACAATGATTTTAAGCGACTAAGAAAATAAGCAAACTTTATTATATTTAAGAGAAGAGAAAAATCTGCTCCATTTTCCACAAGATACCTGGTGACCCAGAAGACTAGTCATGTAATAGGAACTCTGTGGGCTGTCCTAGATGGAAAGCTTCAGAGAACCCTGGACTTTGAAATGGTAAGAAAGTAGGAGTACCTTGTTTCACTTGAGGATAAAATATAAAAGGAAATGGGGTAGATTTTAGGGAGTGCAGCCTACATTTCTTGTGTCAGGCCGTCTGTTGTTATGCTCCCACACAGATCCTGGCTACAGTACATTTGTCAGTACATAGGAAAGGCTTCTGCTAATATGGAGAAGTAACAGTAACAAAGCAACCATTGGTCTACCAACTGAACCCAGCAGTAACAGACATGGAAAACCTCAGGGGATGCTGTAATAGGCAGTTTTTATTCATGTTGCTGTTTGTTTGTTCGTTGTTGTTGTTCTCTTTTTTTGCAAATCAGTCAGTAAACAGAAGATCTCATGCATTCAACAGCAAAGACTTAATGCTAAGACTAAACGGGAACACAAGAGGCAAGTGCAAGAATAAGTCTGGGCTCTGTGCTGAGTTGAGTTGCATTCTGCCCCCTCCCCACCCCTAGCCAAAAAGACCCAAATGGGCGTTGAATAAAAGTACAAAGCATCAGTCATGGAGAGGCCAGCAAGAATGCCATAAACACTACATTTATGGGAATTCTTGGGCTTAGGTTAGTTAGCAACAGTGTATGTGGATGGATAAGAGACAGGACCACAATCTGGCTGGTTCATTATATCTTGATTATAGAGTTAAAAGGCCTTTGATTTGGGGGTTATTTATTTATTTATTTATTTATTTATTTATTTTTGGCTCCTTGATAAACCATCTCAATCATAGTTTCATGAGAGACTGAAACCAAACCAATGAAAAAGAAAAAAGTATGTATGGTGCTTCGAATCAATCTCCCATTCAAGGGAGGAGAAGTTTTCCCATAGCCTAGAGTGAGAATTCAAAGATATTTGTTAAATAAACCAAATTGTGAATGTCAACAAAGACACTGATCTTCTTATAATACTCTCATGCAGTTCCTATTATGATATTATGCAATTAGACCTAAGCATAGAAGAAATCCAACACATTAGATAAATCTTGTGTGTTTGTGTGGTGGTGGGCTTTGAGATTTAAAAAAAACCAATGCTAGCTCCAGTAAAAATGATCCTGTTCCCTCCAATTTATAGATAAGATAGAAGCTCTCAGCTAGTGCCATGTCTGCCTGTTGCTGCCATGTTCCCTACCATGGTGGTCATGAACTCAAACTCTGAAACTGTAAACAAGTCCTCAAATAAATACTTTTGTTTATAAGTCGTCTTGGTCATGGGGTCTCTTCATAGCAACACAAAAGTAATTAAGATAATTTGTAGGGTGGTTAGAATAGGTGGCCAACATTGACTCATGTGTTTGAATGCTTGACCCGCAGAGAGTAGCACTATTAGGAGATGTGGCCTTGTTGGAGTAGGTGAGGCCTTGTTGGAGGAAGCGGGTCACTTTGGAGGCAGGCTTTGAGGTCTCCTATGCTTAAGCTCTGCCCAGTCACAAAGTCTCCTTTGGATCAAGGTGTAGAACTCTCAGCTCCTTCTCCAGCCCCATGTCTGCCTGGACACCAGCATTCTTCCTGCTATGATGATGATGGACTGAATTTTTGAAACTGCAAGTCAGCCCCAATTAACTATTTCCCTTTAATAGAGTTGCCTTGGTCTTGGTGTGTCTTCGCAGCAATCAAATCCAATTTGCTTTCTTGTCATGGAGTCTCATCTCAGCAATAAAACCCAAACTAAGACAGTTTGCATTGTATGTGTGTACATAATGAATATATATGCATGTCAGTATAACTAAGAATCATCTGAAATTCTAAGTAAAAGATTACGGAGCTTTATTTCTTTTAAAGAAACAGTATATTGTACCTCTATGTCTAATGATACTAAATTGCTCTAATGGAAATGAAATGTTAGGTACCTTTGCTTAACAAAATGGTGACTATTAATGTGCAAACAATGTGTTTTGGACAAGCCCTGAAGATCACGAAACTTACTTTGCTCCGTATAGGTCATTAGACCCACAATCAGTCGTATTTTTTCAGCTGTTTTTCTCAGAAACCTTATTTCAACAAATTACTGAAATTTAGGATTTCAGATTTTCCAATAAGGGTATTAAACAACATTTTGCTACCACATAGAACGTTAATGAGGGAGGAACCAGACATGAGATTATTGCTCATTTTTAAACCGATTCAGGACATTGTTGAGTTCCAAAATAGAAAAGACACTATAATAACAACATCATCTACTTTCTAAACAGCTTCATACATGAGTCTATCAAAGTAACTTTCTTAATGTCATCTCTAAGAGCAGAGTAGTTACCACAGATATTTTGTGTGCAATGTTACACATTCAGGACAATCACCATTGCATTTTATATTTAAAAACCTACCACAGAGGCTTACTCCATATAGGGTAAACTTGCTCATTCAAAGAAACAAACCAACAAATTAAAAACTACTTTTTTTTGCTTCTCATAATATAACTAAAAAGCTTGGACTTCATGGTGAATTTCAGGTCAGGCTGGCCTACAAGCTACATTATACACCTAAATTTTTAAGAGAAACTTCTAAATTGTTATTGAAAATATTCTTTTGAATTTATTTATCACTTTGATCTATATGATCTATATGATTAATATTGTCGGTTGCAAATAAGTAGCACATTTAGGAACTGCTATAGTTGTGCAAATCTGGAACATCAATGGCATAAAGTCAAACTTGACAAAAGCATGGCCTCCTTTCAATGTAAGTACTTATTTTCTCACTTAACGACAAGGCAGTGCTTTACAATAGCTGCGTCATTCATTGGTTAACACCTTTGGAAGTGTATTCAAAGCTCACGCATCAAATGAGCAAAGGGATATACAGATTGATAAATACAAAATTTAAGCTACATCTTCCAAGGGCATGGTTTCTTTAAAATATTACAAAGTAAAGGCAATAAATAACCTTCCATCTCCACGATGTACCAAGTTTAAATAATTCAAAACGTGGTAATCTGGAGAGTGGGAACAGAAGGCATAAAGCTTCTCTACTAGACAGTAGGTGGAGGTTGTCCATGTCGATGCCTGCCCACACTGCCTCCACCATGCTCAGCCTTCCCTGACAGGAAATTGCAGCTGAAATCGCAGCTTCTTAAAAGCTATTGGATTGTCAGCCTCTCCTCTCAGAAGCAGCCTTATTTGTATTTCAGTGGCATAAACACTTGGCCACACATGAAAGGCTTTCACATATTTTCAAAAGTCACTGAATGTCTCCTATATGTAGGGGTTTCTTGCAGGAAACACAAAAATATAAGCGGGTAAGACTTGTTTCAAACTCGGGAATTTAGAGCTTTGTTTCAGAACTGACCATGCTTTCCAGAGTAAATGAGTTCAGAATTTCAGTGAAAGTGTTAAACATACATGTGCGCACGCGCGCGCGCGCGCACACACACACACACACACACACACACACATGCAAACAAAAATCAGAATTACAAAAAACAAATGGTTTTTAAATCTCATTCAAAAATAGAACTAAGGAAAAATGATAAATTACTGACTCATTTTAAAGTGTGCTAAAGGGATATTTCATTATTTCATTTGCTATAAATTATATATATAATTATTTATTGATATATA
Source organism: Montemys delectorum (assembly GCA_019843815.1). Lineage (NCBI taxonomy): Eukaryota > Metazoa > Chordata > Mammalia > Rodentia > Muridae > Montemys > Montemys delectorum. The sequence continues at coordinate 6,018 of JADRCD010194124.1, read as the reverse complement.
GCTATATAAGCTATTCTAAAAAATCATAAATAACCATAATTAAATGATATATAATGGATTATTATATATGTTAAAATTATATATGTGAAATAAATTATACAAATATATATAATGTTAGTTGAATGTATATTGACTTTGTGTAAATGCTAACCATATAATTCATGTTTAATTATGTTCTTTATCATGAGATTTGCTTGATTCTTACTTTAAATTGCCTTGAGAAAACCATGTTTATCAAAACCACAAAGAAAAAAAAATAAAATCTAGCAATGGGAAAATGATTTATTTACCTGGATCTTCTATAGTTAAGTTCTTTATTAACCACTGAACAATGTCTGACCCTAGAAAAAGAAAAACACAAATAGATGTGAACCTTCTGTTTACATATTTTTACATTAAGAACTCTCCACTTTGGGTTCTCATTTCATTAAAAGCTCTGCTAATCATTGCAATAATCAGTGAAGGATCATTCACAGATAAAGTACCCCAAGATGCCAGTGCGACTACATTTCCCTAGTGAGCCAAGGAGCAAGATAGAAAATTATTAAATATGATTTATCATTAATGATACATATATATTATGCTTTCACTGATTTAAATGCTTTAGTCATTAAGTTTATTGGATGCCGTGTTGCAGGTATAAATCTTACCATGGCATGAGTACAACTTTCCAGAAGAGTCCCCTCCACATTTCTGATTGTCCTTATCTTGCCCTTGTATTATTTCAAGCCAGGTCTAGATTGTCTTTGGATCTTTAGTATGCCTGAAGGTGATAGGCCCCTATGACATTATGGTGCTATTCTTTCTGATTGCATTTCTCTATTTTCAAGAACCTCAAGATTCATGAATACCAGAGAACTTCCCTTGATCCTCCCCTTTGTCTTCTCAGGCAAAACAGCCACCTGAGCTCATCACAGAAATATCTGAATCCCTTATCAGGGGATAGACAAAGCACTCACAGTTATGTAATCAAATACTTAAATAATATTCCTACACGGAGAACATGGCCACAGAATCAACTAAGCAGGATTCCTAGGGGTTCATACAGTCATGGAGCCTGTATAGGTCTGTGCTAGGTCCTTTACATATACACGGTGATTGTTTAGCTTGGTCTTCTTGTGGAACTCCTAACAGTGGGAATGAGCATCATTTCTGTCTCTTTTCCCAGTTTTAAGACCCATTTCTTCCTACAGGGTTGCCTTGCCCAGCCTTGATATGTCGGTTTGTGCCTAGTCTTATTGCATTTTGCTATGTCACACTTGGTTGATATTCCTAGGAAACATGCTCCTTTCTGAAGGATCAAAAGAGAAGGAGTGGATCTTGGTGTGTGTGTGTGTGTGTGTGTGTGTGTGTGTGTGTGTGTGTGTGTG